>SNQJ01S0164810.1:14765-35930 GCA_010110895.2 Picea sitchensis | reverse complement strand
AGATTTCATATATGAAATTTTCAATTGGGTAATGGTACCAATGCATGTCACCATCTTTGGTAATCCACCACCCAGGATCTCAGATAGCATCGCAGTAAATTTGAGTAGTGTGGCTGACTGGTACGTGGAAGAAGAATTTTCATACCTCAGGGTTTTCGGTGCTTCTGTCCCTCCGCATGCTCTACCATTATTTATACCCGATAGGATGGCTTGTCGCGAGATCGCCAGGAAAACCGTGATTGGTGGTGTGAGAAAAGAGCTTATGGGATATTTGAAGAAGGTATGGACACCATTCCCTATTCATTTGAACACCTATTCTTTATTAGATTTCAGGCATGCAAAGACTGAAGCAGTAGCCTTGGAAGACATTAAATTAGTTCACATTGAATTTAAGAAACATGACCCACATAGGGTTGTGAGTAATCACTTGGCTAGTTGTGGCCTCAAAAGGTTTGAGCACGATAATTCACCTCATGATGACATTTACTGAGGCACGAGATCTTATGCCGAGGTTTTAGCTCAGAATCAAGCCCTGTCACCTGAAGAGAGGGCCGATGTGTTCAAATTCCAAGAACATCGACAAAGCTACCTTCCCCCAGTATTACGGGGTGAGAATACAACGACCGTAGAGGTGCAGGAAATGGAAGCCGAAGGCTCCAAAGATTCAGCACCCGGTTGAGAAGAATACCAAGACAAGAAAGAGAAAATTGGGGGCCTGAAATAGGAAACCAAGACGTCATTCCCTTCGAGCGACCCAACCTCAGTTGTTACTCCAAGGAAATCATCTAAGCAAGTCGACAATCCCATCGTTTCTATTACCCCCTACAGTCCACGAAAGGGGTCCTAGACACAGGGTGGGTTTTTGGCTAAGAATTAATGCCAATAACTATGGAAGAGCTACCTCCGAATGAATTATTCTTTGATAAGAAGAGAAAGGCTGTCGTGAAACAGGAATTTTATCAAGAGGCAGGAAAGGTAGCCAATAAATTCAAAATCTTAGCCGATGGAAAAGATGTGAAGAAGCAATAATTTGCAACTCAAATAGAAGGAACATTGGGGGCTTTCACTACAGCCAACCAATATTCAGACGAGACCCTAAGGGACCACCTGAAGAAAAAAAATCTTTTAATCAAAACATTAGAGGCTAAACTAGCTACAGCATAGGCCACTGCCACAGATCAAGCTAATACAGGTTTGGAACAAACTAGAGTAGCTGATCAAAAGGAAATTGAGCGGCTCAAAGCCGACCTCGAATAGACACAGCTGATGGCTTAGACAAGTCAGACATAGGTAGACCAGCAAGAATAATTGATACAACAGCTACAAGTCAAATTAGACTTCGCCGAAAGCCAAATAATTGATATCGGGATATTTCAATCCCAAGCTATAGAGATCAGAAAAAGAGTGTCGGGAGCTCAACAAGGCCTACTTGCTAAGGTAGAAACGATTCAAAACAACTACCAACTTATTGATCGAGTCTTGGAAAACCTCACTCTCAGAGAAAAATATGCTAGGGTGGCTCGAATTGCTTTCTAGGATGCTATTATAGCCATGACAAAAAGAGAGACAAGCAGTAGTTCCAGGTTTTCTATCTCGGAGTAGACCCGAGGTAACATCTTGTTGAAAGAATGGGAGTGTGACATATCTGAAGGCAGACAACAAGATAGAGCGATAAGAAAATCTTGTGAAGAAACCTTCGGTTTTCTAGATGGAATTTGGTTGGGTTCCGACGATGAAGGAAGCACTGAAACACTGGGTCAGATCAATACATCCAAACATCTTCTCAATATCAATGAAAATGAAGAAAGATAATTGGTCTAAATATCACAAATAACCCAAATGGACATAGTCCAAATAGATAAATGGTTGATTAAACCGAGTGTACAATTATGTTATGTCAATTCCAAAGACCAACAGGTGGAGAAAAAGTTGCCAAAATTGGTGAAGGATTGTTACACCTTTGAGGCCAACAATCAAGAAGAACCTTCTAAGTTAATATCCCAGCTAGTGGAGAAATTCATCATTTGCACGGAGCATGTGAAGAGGCAGGTTTCCGATACCAAATAAGGATAGAAACCAAGAATTGAAATGATTAATCTCCTTTGTTGTAACTAAAAACCTCTAGAACGTTTGAGATTCCATACTATAGAAATTTGTATAAATATACATTTTGTAGAAAGAACATAGGATGGACCTACTTTGGTTGATTGTAATAGAGACCCTCCTTTTGAATATTAATACAAAGAAATCTGAAGACTCCTGGTTCCGTCAAGACTGTGTTATGAGTTTGTTTCCTCTCTGTTTTCTTGTTCAATTTCATTTCGCATATATATGTTTGATGAATGTTACATTGCAATTTAGTAAAACCTTATTTAAAAGGCCACAGTTACACACACCACTTATTTACTAGATAACACAGTTACAAGAAAAGGCCTTTGGTTTGTAATTTATCTTTAAAAATAAATCAGATAGTTCTCTCTTATACGATCAAATTGAGTCAACATTTAAAACTTTGAAACTTTCTTTTAATTTTACTATTCCTCTATGACTGTCCCCATTGTAAGACAACCTAACATTGAGCCCAGTTTATTGGACCAAACACATATCGCCTTGAACCTTTTCGATACTATTCTTAAAACAACCAATACCCAGGTAGAACTTGAGCATTCGTGGGCTGTGATTGAGTGGGATATAAACTTCCAGGAACAGTTAAAGGCTAGATAGCAACAACCTGGAAATCAACCTTAGCTTCTTTTCCCGAAGGTTGATGCTCTCGCTTTCTTTATCCTTTAATCACTTTCGGATGCCTAGACACTGTACTTTCTAAGCCTTAAGTACAGACTCTGGAACAACATATATTTGGCACCGTTGCTGGGGACGAAGTTACGAAACCTTTTCCCTAGGAATAACGACATTCTTGCAAGTTTCACCCTTTGATAGTAAACAAAGAGTGAACATACTTCAAAGGATTTTCTTATCTTTCACTTGGAGACTCCAAATTTAAATAAGCTGGCATCCGATCGAAGGAATACCAGACTAAACCAAGAGGGAAAATAGACCACGCTTGTTTATGATCCTGAAAAAATACTTTAAACTAGAGGTTCCATTAAGCCAACTACTACAGTCTACTAGCTTAAGTACCCACAAACAAAGATCAAGAGTTTGTATGAACCTTCAACTTCACGCAGTTCCCCTCACGAAACCATCAATTCAATTTTATCTCTCTCTGAGACTAAGAATAAAACCCATTCAATAACCTTTGACATATATAGAGGTAAAAGCCCTGCAGTGGATTTATCAGAGATCGATATCCTGCCAACTTTTTAGTTAGATATCATGACCTCACCAAATCTCGGAGAGTATATCTTACACTCATATTGCACGCCCACTCGTTCCTCTGATTAAATTTCTTGCAAATCCAAAGAGCCAAGTCCTCGCCTCACTTATCACCAGGCTTTGGTTGTCCCGCCTCACGAAGAAGCTAAAGATTCACTTTTAGTGTTCCAGAACCCTCTATACAATACACCATTTCCCTATCCATTATTACCAATGGCATCCATCGAAGGAGGAGGTGGAGGGGTTTTCGGAGGTGGAGGAGTTTTAGGAGGTGGTGGGGCTCCAAGAGGAGGAGCAGGAGGCCAAGGGCCTCTTCCCCCTCTCATATTTTTCGCTATAGTGGCTGCAAGATATGCGCCTTTGGTTCTACCTGTCCCTCTTCATGACCTCCCCAAAAATTATATAAAAAACTTACCTAAGTTTACATGAGAAGGAGACTTGACCGCAGCCGAACATATAAACTTCTTAGATCAGTTCACGGATATCCTAGGTCTGAAACACGAAGACGTGTATTCGAGGCTTTTTTTTCAAACTTTCGAAGGATAGGTACGGACCTAGTTTCGAAGCCTACCTATAGGGTCAATATTATCCTACGATGCTTTAGAAGATGCCTTCCTTAGGCAATGGGGCAAAAGGAAAGATCACTTGTATTATTTGACCGAGTTCGGATCTTTAAAGAAAATTAATTTGGAAACAGTTATGGAATTTATTCAAAGATTTAATAAGTTGTATAATAAAATCCCAACTGAATTTAAACCATCCCAACCTACAGCCAAAGTAACCAAAAGTCCTTTAAAAGTTAGTAATTGAAACTTCATCATTGAAGTAAGAAAAGAAAGGTTTCAATGTTTTTGTATATTTGGATAATTTAGACAAGAAAAGGAAACTTTCTAGGCTGGGAGGCTAGTGAGTCTCCAAACCTAGTGACTAAACCTTCTTGAGCCTTAAGGTATACGATTTACCCCCAAAAAGAAAAATCGCTTATTCAGTGAGGTTACTTGTTGTCCAAACCAACCGATTAAGGTTATTGACCCTTCCACTCAACAAATTTCCTCCTTGGGGTAAATCACTCACTTGTCCTTATTTGTCCTTATGACCTCTCTTGGGCCTTGTGCACTAGTTGGGGTCTTTTCTAGGTTGAGGATCCTCCCTTGGGTCCCCAAACTTCCCTAATCCATTAGGGTGCACTCTTCAATGCGAAAAATAAAACCAATTGTTGCGTAGTTGCATAAAGTTGCGTAAGTTGCATAAAGTTGTGTGGTTGCATGTTGATTTATAAAATTGGATAGTTCTTATTTCTCCTTTTCTTCATTGTGGTGACTTTGTTCTTCTTCCTTTGTTTTTTTTTTTTCTTTACTCAATGTGTTTTTCTAGTCTAATCATATCCAAAGTGATACCCACAAGCAGTTGATCATTTTACCCATTTCCAGAGTGATGCACACTACCTAAATCCACAACTAGACTATCACCACCTATATATAAAATCAATTTATATTCCATTGGGGTTTACAAGGTTGCATTTTCAAGTTTTAATGGTTTTCTATAGTTGGTTGTTGAAAACGATATTGTGAAACCCTATGGAAATGTATTTTCATCTCTATATTGAGGATGTCGTTTTTATTGGTTTTCAAAGCTATACATCAACCAAAAAAATCAATTTCTCATGTCATGGTTATTTGAGATATGCAAAGTAGAAAAGAAATTGATCTGGTACAAAACTAAGAGGATATATGGTATACCTTACAAAGTAGAAATCCAAGCCCATCTAATAAACTAATCCTAGAAGTTAAAATATTGGTGAAATTACAATGAATAGAGGTACTCACCATTCTTGGTGCCCTCGCAGTATATCTTCGTACCCTTGTAGTCTATATTTGTGCCCTTATAGTGTATTTCCCCTTCCCACCCTCACCGACTCAGTGCCCTCGACTCAGTTCCCTCGACTTCGTTCCCTCGACTCAATGCCGTAGACTTAGTGCCCTTGACTTTGTGCCCTCGACTTGGTGCCCTCGACTCAGTGCCCTCTATGTGCCCTTGTAGTCGCAGTCTTATATCTCTACTCCATGTGCCCTCACAGACTATCTCTTCCCTGGAAGTGTAACTCTTCTCTGTTCCCTCACATACTATCTCCTCCTTGGTAGTGTATCTCCTCTGTGTGCCCTCACAAACTATCTCCTCCCTCGCATACTATCTCCTTCATTTTCAGTCCCAGTCTATCTCCCCTCCCTGGTATTGTATCTCCTCACCCTCATGGTCTTCTTTGTTCCCTCAGTTTGTCACGCAGTGATCTCCTTTCCCCTTGGTCGCATGCACAATGATATGATCAGTAATGGGTTTTGGTTGCGTGCGTAGATGACTCTTTCTTGATGGTGTGATAACCCTCCTTTGGTCACATGCTCCCTTACACTCTCAAATGCTGACACAAATATATGTCAATTTTATGCCCACTAATGACTGAATCTATATCTAATGCATGCCCACTAATTTAGTGCTTGTAGTGGGTAGATCTAATGCATGATCGCAATGATATACTTTTTGGTGATTAAATATAATGGAATCATGCACCATGTTGTATTTGTGTTCCAACTTGTTGTTTATATGGATGATGTGAATTTCATGCTTATTCAATTTCATTTTGTGCTAAATGAACTCTCATTGTAATGATGAATGTTGCATATTCTAGTTATTATTAGTATGAATACATAGAAGTAGATAACGGGAATGAATACTTAGTAATAATTTTCTTCATCTTGATGTTCACATTTCAAAAAAAATAATTTAGGAAATGCAACTAGGATAAGACCTTCTATGTTTAAGGGAATGATGTGATAGTATTAGACAATGAAGCCCTAAACCCTCATATACGTTGGTTTATAATACAATGATGTAGCGGAAAAACCCCCTCTATGGACTTACACCAAGGTTCTAAAGTGTAGGTAGAGCTAACTGTCTAAAGTCTCCTACTTTTAACAACTATAACGACATAACCCCACTATCATATGTAAAGCAAAGTCTAGGGATCCGGTAAGCCTACCTTAAACTCCATGTCCAGTGTCGATCCCTTTGCACTCGGTTGTTTCTCAACTATAGATATCCTCCCAAGGCCAACTTGCATTCACCAAAAGACAAAAAAGAAACTACAATCATGCATTCTATGTATGGATTAGTGGGTTAGATATCTTAACAAAAACACAAATAAATCATGAAGATAGAAGACATCATTTGGCGGGACAGAAAAATTATTTATTTATATTAGTCTCACAAAGTCGATTACAATATGAGACTGGCAACTGCTCCTCGAACTCGGTCCTGGGATCCTCTTCACCATGCACCAACTGCTTCCATGTACTCTTCTCCTCTTCAGTTCTCTCTAGGGAAATGGCAAGGGTTTGCAATGGAGGAAAAGGGGGTATGAAAAAAGGAATTCTGGCTCAAACTCACAATGTGGTTGCAAAATATTGGGGCAGAGGGGGAATATTGAAATGGGTAGAGTTTATTTTCTCTCTTTATTCCTTTTGGAATGGGACCCCAACACCTTATTTTATAGGCCAAAAATCTAGGTATTCGGTTGGGTGACCGACCATAGGCGGTCAAATGATTCGTAATGGCCTAAAAGCCCATATCTCTTTGCAATTTTTTATTTTTCATGCTTTTTGTGAGTGTACATGGGCTGTAGTGGTGCAGCTAGAGTGTGCACATGGGCAATAGTGGTGCAGGGCACGTACATCTTCAAAATAATGGTTTTTTAGAAGAGCTTGTTCAATGATGGCTTGGCAAAGATAGCAAGTAAGGTGGCCTGATGCCAGGTATGCATGTCTGGTGAAATTTAGGGTTATAACAGATGCCCCCTAATGTGTGAGGTTAGAAGAGCATCTGATAGACAAAATACATTACAAATCTTTACCAATGTATGAAGAGAGTGAGCCCAAGGACCAGAGTTTGGGAGGTGCCATCTGCAAAAAATAAAAAATTGTCTCACCAAGGCAGGCATGCCCATGCTTAGGATGAAATAAAATCATGGTTGTCGATCAAATACACTACAAATCCATGCCATATAACTATATAAAGTGCATTCGTGAGCAATACAAAACAAATTTTCATCTTAAAATCAAAAGATGTACATGTATAGTATCCATATTCAAGAAGCCAATGACGCCTGATGGCTGGAGATGAGGCCTTCAGAGCTCGAGCAATGAATTTAAGATCTTCAAAACTCAGGTAGGAGTGTAATATCAGTGTACAACTTTGTTAACTAGAGGTTTTCAATGACTCGTTGGGAACAGATAAGAGGATCTTGGTAATCAGGCAGAGGACTTCATTGATTTTGAACAAGGAATTGATTGGATTTTCAGGATGGTCGAGCATGATGAAAAGAGAAAAACTGTAGAAGGGTCGACTCAAATTTAGTAAAACTTCCTTTGGACAAAAGCAAGAAAATGATGAGACTCGGGTAGCATGGCATTGACATAAGTTCACGATGCAGGACACAACACAAACTATCCATATTTTTGGAATGATAACCAAATGGAGGAGGACACAGCTCTATATAGTGATAACAACTTCCTAAGGTCATATCAAATCCCAGAGCTTGACGAACAAATGAAAGGATGTGCTTTGTCCAAGGGCGACTCATTATGCTACCAAAAAAAGAAAATAGTTTTCCCTTCCTCTTTTTGGGGTATGTTTGATTTTTTGTCTTTTTCAACAATTTTGGAAATCTTGAAAAAGAATAAAATAATGCTACATTACAAAGGAGGAACATGTGTCACAAACATACTAGTTCCAAGCATAAGGAACATACTGATGCTCAGAGCAAGGAGAAATGTGTAGGAAAAGGACACTCGAGAAAATTTCTCCATGGTTCAAGGTTTCAAGACGCAAAGGCAAAGTGCTACAAGGCTTGTGTTATAAGGCATGCTTCAAATGGTTCAATTGATAGAAACATGGAGATGACATTAGGCCAAAGATGCAGGAATGCAAATGCGATTGGTAAGACACAATGATAACATCCTTCGATGTAATTTTAATGATCCCACAGAAGGTAATCTTGACATTTTTTTCATTTTTCGAGAGTCTGAAAAAGTGTAAAAGGAGACTCCACTGGGGTACCTTTTTCGAAGGTAGTCTAATTGATTCGAAAAAGGGGTAAACTAGCACCGAAAAGGCGTCTATTCAAAACCGTTTTAACGAGTGTGACAAAGACAATATCTCTCAGCAATCTTTTCATATTTAAGGAGTATGAAAAGAGATTAACTATGGACTCCGTAAGGGATGTTCTTCTGGACCAATTTAACAAGTGTGAAGAAACAAGGTCACTCAACGATCTTTTCAATTTTAGGGAGTCTGAAAAGAGTTTAACTATGGACTCCGTGGGGGTTCCTTTTTCGTAAATTTTGTCCCTCGGTCCTAGAAAAGGGTTAAACTTATACCTGAGAATACTCTTCTAGCGAACCAAAGTTCCTAGTGTATACCTTTGTTCGTACAATTGACCATCTGGACTGAAAAAGGGGTAAACTACCATCGAATAGATGTTCCTTCAAATTTCAGTTTGGCGAGCATGAAGGGCAACAAGATCGCTCGATAATCGTTTCATGTTTAGAGGGTTTGAAAGGGGATTAAAATAAGACCTGTGTTTGTTTGGGAGTCCCGAGGGTGAGGTCAAGAGAGATGATGAATTAATTCAAATGAGGCTCAAAACTCGTAATCAGGAAAAACTAAAAAGGAATCTCAAGCCTATAGTCATTAACGACGACATGGACACCAAAAGTAAAGAGGATATAACTATGGAATCCATGTAAAGGCAGGCTCTAACACTAATTTACAAAACTTCTAAAGCAACAATGATGGTTCCGTGTTGCAACTCGGTGGGATCGATCCTATGGAAAAGCGAAAAAGACAATGAGGTGCAACAAGTGGAGGTGGAATCCTATCTTAAATGCACAAAATTGGAAAAAAAAAATTCACCAAAGGACCTTAAAAGTGCCCCAAATCTCAAAAACGTTCACTGAACCAAAAGTAAAATGTATCATAACATCCCAAAAGAAACTCGAGAACCACACTAAACAATTTTCAAGCTAGAACAAACGACAAAAGGGTCCAAAAATTGACAAAAAAGGGGCCAAAAAGTCTATAAATAGAAGTTGGCAGCTCAATATCACCATTGTAAATTGAGAATTGACAAAAAATTCAAAAACACCCCTTTTCCAAAAGAGTTGATTACGGGATATTCAGTGGATGAAACGAACTTCTGCTTCGACCAAGTAAGTACAAACTAGTCCCTTCTGCATTTCCATTCTTCCCTTTTGCATTTCCTTTTGTTTTTTGGGGGGGGGCGTTGACCTTTAAAAAGGTCGGCCCTACGTGTACGCGGGATATCTTAGGACAACCCGCATATGCCCACGTGCAGAAAACAATCTGCACACATGCATACGTGACTGTGTCCAATATAACCCATATACACCCTCCGATATGTGGAAAAAAATAAAAAGAAAGAGTTAACTCCCCATGAACTTGTCATTTTGTAGGATGTATGTCCATTGGAGAGAGAGGGAGAATGAAGACATTGATTTTTTGGTCTCACAAGACCCTTCTGCTATCGCTGTATTAGCACAATGTGGGTTGTTGAAATTCTTGCAATGTATATTCATGAGGGAACAACCCAGGTTGTTGAATGCTTTGATAGATTACTGGCATCCTGACGCTGAGGCATTTATGCTTGAGGGGCAGCTGTTGACTCCAACGACTGAAGATATTTAATTCCTGACTGGTCTCTCAAGGAGAGGGGATCCAGTCAACTTGCGTACCTTTCCCCTGGGCCTCACAACATTGAGGAGTTGATTGGACTCCATGGCGAGGTTGGTACTGAGAAAGTGGGTTCTTAGGTGTCAATAAACAAGATCAACAATCTATCGCTGAAAGTGATAGTGCTACTTATTGGGTGGATCACTGGATCCACAACGTTACATCAGGCCTCTTGGGCACACATGCATTGTGTGGTGCAATGCTTAAATGCATGAATTTTCAACTGGAGTACAACCATGCTAGATTGCATGAAGAGACAACTAACAGAGTGTCAGATACAGGAGAACAAAAAATTTGGGTTCAAGACTGTTCTGTGTTCCTTTTTCTTCTAGAGGGTACCTAGTCTTAGTCCGCGAGAGACGAAACGAGGGCACATGGTCTCTCTCCCAACATTATGCATATGGGCGGTGTTGATGTCATGAAAGGGGGGAGGGAGTACCGTTGAGGCCTTCAGCGATGATTTCTTTGACTAGTGGTATCGGCAGATTTCGGCTATAGAGGACTACCCCTATATCGGGATCAACTTTTCTAGAGATCCTGACATGCCTGTACCTCTTGGAGTGGAGCGAGGAGATATGGATACATTTGTTTTTTAGATTTATTTAATTTTTATTTCCTTTTATATATCAGTTTTATGCGTGCCAGAGTATCTGACAACTTTGTATATGTTATGTACAGATGCGGTACCAGTGCGTCCAGTAGACTTCTCGAGGACTAGGCAGCATCCTTGACTAGAGGTAGGACCATCCGCACCCACCGGACCAGCAACAATAGCAGAGGGGCCTCCAGCTAGAGAGGCTGAGAGAGTATTGATATGGGTAGAGGGGAACCTCACTGTGCTCACTAGCGCAGTCCCTGTGGTAGATATCAAGGATCTTCCGCCAGCGATGCAACCTGACGTAGTTGGGGACCAACGAAACTGGGTCCAACTCTTTCGGTGTTTGGAAAACATTGTTGTTCACTACGGTAGGGCCAACAGGCCTCACCCTTAGCTAGGTTGGACTACTTACGTGCCAAGGGCACCTTTTGTATATTTTTGAGGGCATAAGCCCCGTGACTCTTACTGGACATATTTTTGAGGTGCTTACTCCCACCCATGTACTCTGATATTTTTGATATATATATATATATGCATGTGTATTTACATCTTTTTATGTCTTATGGATTACATTTATTTTACAAATGTATTTACATGTGTGTGTGTGTGATTTTTCTTACATGTGTGCAATGTGAAAATCTAATACAGGATTAGCTAGGGTATCTGTGATTTGATTCAATCTCCTAGGAACATGGATATAAATAATGTAATCAAAGTTTCATTCTAAGAGACGTACCCTAAGGAACCGTCAGTTTAGAGTAGGATCGTAAATGTAGTAAACCCCATTTAACTAAGACACAACCAGTTGAGCATCTAAGTAGACCCGGAGGTGAGAGATACCATGTGACAAAGTGTCACGAAGAAACTCTAAGACTATGTTGTATTCAACAACATTGTTTGTGACGTCACCTAAACAGATACCTCCTAAAGATAGCAATTGACCCTGAGGTGTGAAAATCACCCAAGATGCGAAAGCAAGCCTCTGAGTGTGTCAGCTAGCTTCGTCTTCAAACCCAATGGATACCTTTGATTCACTTGACATCTGCCACAGTGAAAAAGATGACATCAAAAAAGACACGTCCATAAAACCAAAAAGAAAAAAACTAAGAAGAAAACATATAAGAACTATACATATGTACAAAAGTCACCCAAGGTGACCCACCTATGAGTAATACTTCTTGAGGTAGAGTCAATTTATAGGCTCCGCCAAAGCATTTCCCTCAAATTCCACCAGACGATAAGCGCCCTTATTTAGAACCTCCTTCATGATGAAAGGTCCAAACCACATGGGTTTGAACTTGCCTGCCCCCAGGGGATCCTTATCTTGGTCATAAACTAGGACAAGGTCGCCTTCAGAGAAAATCTGAGGACAAACAGATCGATCATACTAACACTTAACTTTTTGTTTGTGAGCCTCATTAGCCAAGGATGCATCTCGACGCTGCTCATCGAGCTACTCAATATATAATAAATGCTCTTCAATCGATGAAGTGTCTGGCAATAACTGTACTGCCAACTTTAGAGATGAGATCTGACACTCTATAGGCAAGACTACTTCCAGCTTGTAAACAAGTTGAAAAGGTGAGAAATCAGTTGCAGTCTTAACAGACATTCGGTAGGTCCATAATGTTGAGTCCAACATCAAATGCCAATCTGACTTGGTCGAATTGATCATTCATTGTAGAATAGTTTTGAGGGACTTATTCACAAATTCCACCTGACCATTTGCTTATGGGTAGTAGGGTGATGAATTTTCCTGCCTCAACCCAAGATTTGACGTTAACTTGAACACCATTTTATTATGAAAGTGACTGCCATGGTCAGTGACAATCTCTCTCAGGGTGTCGAACCTTTCTATTATCTAGTTAAACAAAAAGAGAGTTGTTGTCTCGCCATCATATTTAAAAGTTGGCATAACCTTGACCCACTTCGTGAAGTAGTCTACTGCTATGATGATATAACGGTGCCCCCTTGATGAAGGGGGGTTGCATGTAGCATAATCAATGCCCCACTTGGTGAAGGGACCAACTATGATGATGGGAAACATGGGAGTGGGGTGTGCCCTCATCTTCCAAGAGAAGATCTGACATGAGTGGCACTTCTTGACCGATTCAACACAATCTTTGATTAATGTCAGCCAAAAGTAACCATCTCGCAGAATCTTTTGGGTTGTTGCCAACCCAGACAAATGACCTCCACATGCTCCAGTGTGTCAATCATTAAGTACGATTTCTGCTTCTTCATGTGTGCAACATCAGTGAAGGATGAAATCTACACTTCAGCGATAAAGAATGTCTTCAAGTATGAGATAGTTCTTAGCATGATGGCGTATACGGTGATGCTCATCATGAGAAGCAGAGGTGGGGCACTTCAAATTCTAGAGATATACTAGTATATCTCCATACAAGGGGTCCGAATACATGATAAAAAACATGTCTCCTTTAATAGGTGATTCCTCAGGTATAACATCACCTGATTCAACCAAAAGTTCTAAGATGAGTTCCGCAAAGACCAACGACTTTTTGGATTTCGCCGAAACAAAATCCAAGATAAATTCTTGGAGGATAACTATCCATCTACTGATCTTTCCGCCAATTACATGTCGTTTCAACATGTATTGAAACTGATTCACAATGGCAATGACGGTGGTCTTGCGAAACAATATATAATGACGGAACCATTGGACAGCATGAACTATTGCCAATGAAAGTTTTTCAATGCAGGAATAATTGAGTTTTTGTCCATCTAGGCCTTGTCTTAGGTAACAAATCTCATATTCTTCAAACAAATCATCCTCTTGAACCGAGACCATACTGATGGTTGACTCTCCTGCATCCAAATACAATAAGAAATATTTATTATAATTGGGTGGCCAAAGCAAAGGGGCAGACAGAAGGGCGCGTTTCAATGCTTAGAAAGAGTGTTGAGAGGATTCATCCCAATGAAAAGGAGTGTCCTTATTTAGTAAATGCATGAAACCCTTTTTGATCTTGGCATAGTTTGCGATGAAATGCCGTAAAAAGTTCACTTTTCCCTGTAAACTCTGAAGCTGAGGGACTGTGCATGGGGGAGGAAACTAAACTGTCACCTCAACCTTGAGAGGATCGATCATGATCCCTATTGTCAAAACTATGAAACCTAGCAGATGACCCGACATCACACAAAAATTGCATTTGTTTGGATTCAAGAGGATCTGGTAGTAGTGACATCGCTCAAAGATAAGTCGGAGGTGTGTGGGGTGATCAAGACTCTTACGAGATCGTGATGTTAAATCATCAAGATAAGCCTCGACTATGTGTTTGAGATCGTGGAAAGAAAAATACATGGCCCGCTGAAAAGTAGCTCCAGTATTTTTCAGACCAAAAGGCATATTCTGATAAGCGAATGTACCCCACAGAAAATGAAAGTGGTTTTGTGTTGGTCTTTGGGTTTGATCTGTATCTGATTATATCCTGAAAAACAATCTATGAAAGAAAAGGCCTCGCAACCTGCGCAATCACCGACTATCTGGCCAATAAATGGTGTGGGGAAATTATCCTTTGGACAGGCCTTGTTCAAATCATGGAAGTCCGTACATACGCGAATCATACGCTGTTTTTTTTCAACTAGAATGGGATTTGACACCCATTGAGTCAATTGGACGGGGTAGATAAAACCTTCTTTGAGTAGTTTCTCTACTTCAACCTTAATAGTTTCTTCTTTCTTAGGATTAACCAGATGAAACTTCTATCGGACTGGCTTAGCGTCAATATATGTCGTGATTTCATGTTCAACAATTCTTGGATCTATGCCTGGAATTTCCTCATAAGACCAAGAAAACATGTCATGGAATTCCTTAAATAAATCCATGTAGATTCGAATCTCCTCGGGGGAGCAGTCCATTCCAATGAAAACATTCTCCAGGACACCAGGGGTTCTGGAGATATCAATGGGTATTGTTTTAGCGATGGTTTCCATATTTATTTCAGTATAAACTGTGTGTGTAGCCAAAGGATTGATAGGGTAAGACCTATCTCCAGTCATAGTCAAAGTGAATTCACCTTCTTCAATACTTATTAACTTTGGGAGGAAATAAGATCTGTGATGGAGATCATCCCAGGGTATGTCCGGACTAGTCATTGCCTCAATAATCGCCTCGTTTGAGGGAAAGACTAAGTCCAAAGAATCAATATCGGTGAGGGAACCTTGAACCCAAGTAGGCTCGAGAACTGGATCAAACTCCTGTGCAGGAGTCGGATCAAGATCGACGAAAGCTTGTTGGACTATAGAGTATGCAATCTCTGCTGCTAATAAAGGCATGGCCATGCCATGGTGCCCTGTCCCTTCCATCATGGCTGATGGGGAAGGAAGAGTCCACAGATCATCAAAGTAAGTCGTACGAAATGATGAGACTTGAAAAATTTCAAGCTTATCCTGGTCAAGGACAGTCAATATGAGCTTAACATTGTCAGGAGGAGGCAGATAATCAAAATCAATCATAAAAGGTGGGAACAAACCAAATCCTATGTTGACGATGTCGGGTTGAGGGTTATCAATCATAGGGACCGTGGATGACCCCGATGAAGGGTTAGGACGGAATAAAGAGAACTGATCAATGGACACGATCTGACCCTCATGTGGAAACAATAAGACCTGAACAACTGTAGCGACCACTGCTTGCATAGCATAGGTCCAACTCCTTCCTAACAAGAGATTGTAGTCAAGAGACGCATTGACCACTTCAACCTCGATGCACATGGTCTTCCCCCCTAACCGGACGGGGAAGGAGGGGATGATTCCATGTGGTCAAAATGAACGACCGTCAAAAGAGGTAATAAGAGTAGGTGACAGAGAAAAAATGGGTTGGCCAATGGCCTTCCAACACACCAATGACATCACGCATGTTGAGGTGCCCTCATCAACAACCGTGCGGAAAATGTTCTTGGTAAAAAAATTTCGTGGTGTAAGCCAATACTATCTGAAATGCCAAGTCGTAAGGGAGACGAGGTTTTAAGTCGGTCATATCAAGCATGATTGTTCCTGGATTATAAGTCTCAGCAGATCCTAAGGAAACTAACAAATCCTTTCTCTGGGAAGGGAAGATCTGGAGGATCTCCAAAGAGGACATTGCACAAGGGGTTTGAGACAAATCCTCCACCACAAAGTAGTTCTGGGTGGCCCTTGCATTTGGATTGTGGGAATATTTCTTTAAAGCACCTTTTTGGATGTGTGTCATTGTTTCTCCCAATGTATTCTCGATCTGGAGAGGAAGAGATGGGTTTTCATCTTCTTTACTCTTCTTAGAGGTGTTTGGAATTCCGTAGTCATGTGTCCTGGTTGCTATATCAATGCTACTTTTCATCATATACACAGTCATGGATGAAGGATTACTCAAAGATGGAGGGGGTCCCTAACTGCCCCCTTCCACGCTTGAAGAGGCTTGAGTTAAATTTTTTCCATCTGGAAATGGGTTTGTTAACAGGGTAGGTTGTTGATGTGCTAATGACTTCTAGGCCTCCGCAAGGCGAGGGTATAGGTGAGTCAGATGGTCTTCCATGCAAAGGTTACACAGATACTTCGACTTCTTCTTTTCTATGTTTCCCCTGCCAACATTATAGGTAGGTTTCCTATACCCCTTACCCTTCTTTCATTGTTTCTTCTTTCCGTCAGGTTGTTGGGTGGCCTTCAGGTTTGTCGATTGTACAAAGTGTACATCCGACGTTTGAGTAGGGGCAGCAACCGAACCTGTGGTCTAGCTAGCCAGTGTCTCCTATATTGACAACTTTTATAATTGATTCGACAGCTGATCAACAGGCTTCGTTTGCACTGAACCAACAATACCATCGGCATGTGGTCCATATCTTTATCTGGTCTTGTCAAGTATCAATCGCGGTGCATATGGAAAAACTTTGTAAAGTAAACCAGACTGAGAGTAAATCAGTTCTAGCAATTGAGCTCTCATTATCACTTATTCTTCTAAAAAGACCCCCGACGTTGCTACTTCTTTGGATAACTGAGGTACCAAAGACTTCAGGAACCAATCAAGAAGGAATGTTGGTGGGACTAGTACTTTTATCAAACTCTTCTGGTGTCTCCATTCTCAGATGTGATCGTAGATATGGTCTGCCTTTCTCTGCTCAAAGTTGGCCAACAATTCGGTGCCGACGTCGTATCTCACAGGTAATTGAAAATGGTTTAAGAAATCGATTGCCAATTCGCCAAAGGTAGAGTATCTTGAGCGGTCGAGCTCAATGTACCATTTTGCAACACTCCCGATGAGAGTGTGTTCAAACAAATGCAACTGGACAGAGTCATCTCTCAATGAGTTGGACGAGCACCATAAATGAAAGGTAGTCACTTGATCACTTGGATATTCATTAGGCTTATCTTAAAACTTTGGAATGTCCAAAGGAAACTTGGTTGGCATGGGAAGCCAATGTGGATCATGATAGATAGGGTCGTTTAATAACCTTGTCAAGTCTGGCAAGTGAAGTGTTGCTAGAAATAGTAATTTTTGTTATTGATTATAACCAAGGACAAAGGAGCCTAGATTTTAGTGGCACTAGGTTGCCAGGAAAATTTAGGTTGCTGGCTAGGGTTCTGGTAAAAACCGTGGCCATGACCAGCGTATGGATTCTATGCTTATTGAGATGTCATCGGATGACTCCCTTAGTAGGATGTGGAGGGTTGGGCTTGCATTGTATTCCAAGGATTCTGGAAAGAGTTGACCCCTGCCGATCCGATGGGCATAGGTCCTGAGCCTTGCCTGGGGTTACATTGGCTATGGAAAGGGTTTCCCCTAATTGACATCCTTAATGAGGAGACTGATCCCTGCCATGGATTCCAAGGTCTTTGAGAGGTGTGTGCTCCCTACGTAGGAATAGTACCCTTTGTAGGATTCTGTGATCCAAAACTGGGGTTTCCCCTGGCCGAGATGATAGCTGATGGGAATGCGTTGTTACCAAATGCACCGAACAAACAAAATGGTCTTGAACCTACCCGCATGCTATAAGAAGGAATTCTTTGACTACCTGCTCCAAGAGAACTATAGTTTACATTCGTCCCTGTCGAGTGCTAGTGAGCACCGCCGAGCGAAGGGGACGAAGGAGGTATATGGCCCCCTCTGTAAGGGAAATAATTATAGGGAGAAGAAGTGCCCCCCATGGATCCTTGTAGAGGAGCGTTCGAGCTCCCTTCCCACAGACCTAAAGTATGTAGAGTGGAGTAGGAAAGGACAGATTTTTTATTGAAGCCAGGCATCCCGTATGAGAACGGAGTGCTTGTCACACTCTGGGTGAAAGGAACAGTGATCTCCAACATAGATGGAATCAGACCATTTCCCGAGGTAGAGGTGGTTGAGACTGTAGTGATCTGTATCAACAACTGTTGGTTAGGAGGCAGAAAACCCCCTGTAGTGACAGTCATAGAGGGAGTATGAGAATTCCCTGAAGAAGTAGCAGCATTTGTCACCATCGTTGCTTGTGACACTACCTGACGCTCATAAGGATTAACTTGTATGACAATGCACGTTGATAGATCAGTAATCGGAGGGTTATATAGACCAAGAGCTTCTTCTCCAAGGTCAGAAATGGTTGGTTCCTCCAAAATCAAATGTTCTCTTCTCGGAGATGGGTCGGGTATAGTTTCTTGTGGCCCGGTCATCTCAAAAGACCCTTTTTGGTCTAGTCTTTGCCTTAGCGGTGGTGGGGGTGGCTTCATATCAACCGACGGTAGGCCAAGAAGCCTTCACGATCGACAGAGCTCCTGATCCTCCACGGTGTGAGAATATCAATGACACACTAGGGATTTCTATTAATGTTAAAGTCCAACACACACTAGAAAAAGATCCTATGAGATAAGACAAGAATATCACTAGCTAGTTGGAAGAACAGTTACACCAGCCAACACTAGAGAAACTTACTGGTGCAAGTGAAACTCAAATACAGAAGCACCCTACGGGTATACTTTGCAAAGCATGGCCCGATGTCTATAGTAGGTACCACGGTATACCCCCGCTGTCACCTATGTAAGTTACTAAGATAAAGGAAACTAGGTTTCCAGTGTGCGAACAATCACCAGGTGGGTACAATTGACATTCAAGTGGACCGCAATGAGCAGGTTATCAATCCCGAAACCTGTCAAGGGTATCGAAATCAAGTGTTCTGGAAGACTACTGAGGACCTCTAACGGATTCAAGACCCATGAAACTCCGTGGAAAATGTGATCAATGGAATCCAAAGATAATCCCTCTATATGCATTCCCCACTATGCTTGGTCTGGCTTTGGAGGGGTTATCTCCACTACCTTTCCGCACGCGACCTCGTGTTTAGCCCCTGTGTTAGAGGGGGGTCCCGGATAACTTTCATGTTTACTGGACTTTTAATCACTCCCTATCAAAGACTGTTATGTTTGTTTTTGCAGCCTTGAAGAGTTTCCTCTCCAATCCTAAATCAAGACTCTAGCCTAGACTAAATTGATGGACCCTACAAACACAAAGTCTAATAACTTTTAATTAAGTGTTAATTTTAGTGGTTGTCTTAAATCAAAGGGAATGGAAGTGAAACTGGTGATGTTCTTTAAGAGACGAAAGAAAAGAGCATAAAATGAAACTGAAAACAATCTACCTCTTCAAAAATAAAGATTTGTCAATTTAAACTCTTTAACCAAACTTTTCGTAACTACTTTCTCATATCTTTGAAAAGAAAAACCTAAAACACAATTTCACTCGACTAGGAGCTACTTAATGTCCTAAGTATTCAAATAAAGAACTTAATAAAAACCTTCTTTTTCCTTGATAAATAAAACAACTAACCCAAAATACTTTTACCAAACAAAGAAAAAAAAAAAAAATTGTTTTATGCTTCAAAACAAGAGATTTGAAAATGAATTCTTTTCTTTTCTTCTAAAGAAAAAAAAATAAAAATGAAAATGAGACAAGAATGACTTTTGGCCCACTGTAGAATGCAAGGAGTCACCAACAATGCCAAACAGGCAGATTAGAATAGACTCACAATCTCGTCTAAAAACCCAAATAAAGAAAAATAAAGAAAATCTAGGTAAAGAAAAGCTATATTGAGGTCATACCTAGGCTATAGACTGTTATCATAGAGACCGGGACTAGATCAAGAAAACTCCTAAGAAGTATGAGTTCTGATAGGGAAGAGGATGACTGCCTCTTCTTTAAAAAATATTTTCTCAACACAGGCATGTTACTGACACTTTAGCAGCCTGCGTATGTACGTYGGTTGTCCAAAGGTAGGGTGCATATGTACACGTGCAGACCCACTACAGGTTGCGTACACCTCTATAACTTCTCAAAAAATGAAAACTACYAGTCAAGMAAACTAAGCAGGGAGTATTGGTATTGAAGACAATAATCCCTTAAAGACACAAAAACTTATAGAAACTCAAAAAGGCAGTTAAACCAATTAAAGCACCCAAAAATAATATCCCCAAAAACCCTAGAGATTTCCCTAGTATGGTCGCCAATTTTGATGTAGAGGGAAACCCCCTCTACGGAATTACACCAGGGTTCTAAAGTGTAGGCAGAGATAACCATCTAAAGTCTCCTACTTTTAACAACTATCCCAACATAACCCCACTATCATACGTAAAAAGAAAAGTCTAGCGATCTGGTAATCCTACCTTAAACCCCATGTCTGGTGTCGATCACTTTATTCTAGGTTGTTTCTTGACTGCAGATATCCTCCCAAGGCCAACCTGCATTCACCAAAATACAATCAAGAAACTACAAGAATGCATTCTATATATGGATTAGTGGGTTAGATATCTTAAAAAAAACACAAATAAATCATGAAGATAGAAGATATCATTTGGCGAGACGGAAAAAGTATTTATTTATATTAATATCACAAAGTCGCTTACAATATTAGACTGAAAAATACTCAAACTCGGTCCTGGGCTCCTCTTCACCATGCAGCAGCTGCTTCCACGTACTCTTCTCCTCTTCATTTCTCTCTAGGGAAATGGCAAGGGTTTGCAATGGAGGAAAAGGGAGGCTGAAAAAAGGAATTATGGCTCAAACTCACAATGTGGTTGCAAAATATTGGGGCAAAGGGGGAATACTGAAATGGGTGAAGTTTCTTTTCTCTCTTGCTTCCTTTCGGAGTGGGACCCCAAGACCTTCTTTTATAGGCCAAAAAACTAGGTATTCGGTTGGGTGACCAGCCATAGGCGGTCAAATGATTCATAACAGACCAAAATCTTGTATCCCTTTGCAATTTTTTATTTTTAGAGCTTTTTGTGAGTGTACGTGGGCTGTAGTGGTGCATCTAGCATGTGTACGCGGGCAGTAGTGGTGCAGGGTGCGTACATATTCAAAAGAATTGTTTTTTAGAAGAGCTTGTTCAATGATGGCTTGGCAGAGATAGCAAGTAAGGTGGCCTGATGCCAGGTATGCATGTCTGGTGCAATTTAGGGTTATAACATAC
>SNQJ01S0164809.1:30285-42995 GCA_010110895.2 Picea sitchensis | reverse complement strand
TAAAGCAGGTGACCAACATCAGATGTCTCTAATAGAGACTATTCTCTCTCTTTGACTCGTAAATTATAGACCCCAAAAAACATCTCTGCACACCAGCAACCATGGAATTACAATCAATTGTTATAGTCTTATCTAAATATTAGAAAAAAAATCTCAAGTCATTATTTAAGATTGAAAGAAAAGAAACAATGCCACCTAGTGGCTACAGAGATATGAAAGTGTTAAGAACATTGTATCTAATGGATACATAAACTAAGAGGATAAATTGTTAATAAAAAAATCCGAGGGACAGGTACATTAACCTTTGCTAAGATTTAAATATTGATATGGCTAGTATCTTAGCAAAGGTTAATGTACCTATCCCTCTTAGTACTGATATTGTATTTTTTTTAAATACATACAAGAAGGTCGCTATTGCGACATCTTGGAGTGTCACTCCCATAGAAACCACGTCAGATATGATACCTCTTAACATCGCTCTTCCCACATTTTAGACATCTCTCTTGCCACCTTAAGAACGTCTCTTTTTCCACCCTTGAAACGTCTCTCTTGCCACGTCTGAAATGTCTCTCTTGCCACGTTTGAAAAATCTCACTTGCCACATTTGCAACATCTCACGTGCCACGTTTGCAACGTCTCACTTGCCACATTTGAAATGTCGGTCTTGCTATGTCTGAAACGTCTCACTTGCCATGTTTGCAACATCTCACTTGCAATGTTTGCAATGTCTCACTTCCCACATTTGAAATGTCGGTCTTGCCACGTTTGAAACGTCGGTCTTACGATGTCAATATGGGGCTGGACAATCCAATTTATGATGACACATGGTGTCATATAATGTTGCAATACAGATGAAAACTAGGTCGTCGGAAAATCGACGTTATGTGAAACAACGTTTGAGGGGGTCAGAGGTTTGTCAGTCTTTCAACAATAGAAAGTGGCAATTGCATCGAACGTGCCATCGGAATTTGACCCAAATGCAGTAGTGTGAATGTCGAGGATAATATAGCGACCAGAGCTCGAGATTAAGGAATGCCAGAATCTGTCGATAAAGGAAAAGAAGCTACTAACCCACTGACTCCTCTCCATATTGAGAAGGCGACGGGAGAAACGATGACTCACATCCCAAAAGATGTGTTTAAGAAGGATTCTCTGTTGTGGAAGATCTAGCACAGACCCCTTGTGTGATGTCTCCTTTGGAGGTCCGCCATAGTTTCCCTTCACATAGAAAATATCTTTTATCCGCCTTGGGATCGATAGAGACTTGTAACCTGAGAGCGATCACTTTTTATCCAACTGACTTAAAACACTGTCTTCCCTACCACATTGCATTTCACATAGTAGTGGCTTACACCACGAAATATTTTACTTGAAACATTTTCCATACAGTGAATGATGCGGGTGCCTCAACTTCTGTGAGATCATTGGCATGTTGGAATTCCATAGGCTAGCCCAGTTTGTCTTTGTCACCTACATTGCTTATGATGTTTGTTAGTCGGTCGTTCAAACCATATGGGATCATTCCTTCTTTCCCCATGTAGTTGGGAGAAAAAATCATGTGTGTCAAAGTTAAAGTGGTAGATGTGCCTCTCGACTACAACCTATTGTTAGGAATGAGTTGGAATTATGCGATGCATGTAGTGGTTTTTACGGATTTTCGGGTCTTATGTTTTCCACACGAGGGTTAGATAGTGACCATTCATGAATTGTATTTCTCCCATCCCGACCCTTCATTAGGGGCTTCCACGGTCCCAGTGATTGATAGTCTGTGGCCCAGAATTGTGAACTTAGGTTCTACTTTTTTTTCATTGTTGATGGAAACTTTTGATTACCCACCACCTTCTGACAATGTCAAGATTATATCAGTTGTTCCTAACCAACCTAGGTATACAATTCTACAAGTGTTGTCATTTCAAATGAGTTACTTTAACAATCCATGGAATCTACCTTCCCCATCGGATTCAATGGAAGGGACAGGGCATCTTGGCATGGCCATACCCTTGTCCGCGACTAAGATTGTGTACAATATTGTCCATCAAACTTCAGCCAACACTGATCTCAATCCCCCACAAGATTTAGATCTAGTTCTCGAGCCTATTTGGGCTCAAGGTTCTCTTGCCACTCAATATCCTTTAGACCTAGTATTTTTCTCTGACAAGGAAATTCTCAAGGCATTGACTGGTCCTGAAAGACCTTCGGATGATCTTCATCATAGATCTTACTTCCTTCCCGAGTTAAGGAAAATAGAGGCAGGAGAATTTGTTTCCCTTGTGAATGGAGATAAGTCTTGTCCTATCAATCCTTTGGCTATGTATGAAGTTTATGCCGAGGTTAACATGGAAATTATCACTACAACGATTCCAATAGATATCTCCAAAACCCCTGGCATTGTGGACAATGTTTTCATCGGAGCAGACTGCTTCGCCGAAGAGAATGGAATTTACATTGATTTATTCAAAGAATTTTGCGATGTTTTCTCATGGTATTGCAAGGAAATGTCAAGAATTGACCCACGAATTGTCGAGCATGAAATTACGACTTATCCTAATGCCATGCCGGTCTGACAGAGGCTTCGTCCAGTGAATCCTTAAAAAGTGGTAGCAATTAAGAAAGAAGTAGAAAAACTGCTCAAAGCTTCTTATCTACCCCGTATAGTTGACGAAATGGGTATCAAACCTGGTTTTGGTTAACAATAAATAGGGTACGATTCACGTGTGCATGGACTTCTGTGATTTGAATAAGTCTATCTGAGAGATCATTTTCCCACCCTGTTCATCGATCAGATTGTCGATGAATGTGCAGGCTATGAGGTATTTTCATTCATGGATGGTTTCTTGGGATACAATCAGATTCAAATAAAACCCTAAGACCAACATAAAACAACTTTTATTTATCCTTGGGGCACGTTCGTGTATCATAAGATGCCTTTTGTCTTGAAGAATGTTAGAGCCACCTTTCAGTGGGCCATGTCATTTTATTTTCATGACCTTAGACATATAGTCGAGGAGTATATTGATGATCTAGCATAATGCTCTCACAAGAGATATGATCATCCCGCTCATCCTCGACTAATCTTTGAATGACGTTGCTACTATCAGATTCACTTGAATCCTAACAAGTGTAGTTTTTCCATGACGTCGGGTCATCTCTTAGGTTTTATTGTTTCAACATCAAGGATCATGGTAGATCCTTGCAAGGTTGAGGCAATAGTTCAATTTCCTCCCCTATGCATGATACCCCAGCTTTAGAGCTTACAGGGGAAAGAGAATTTCCTTCAGTGTTTTGTCATGAATTACATCGATATCACTAAAGGGTTTATGTGTCCTCTAAAAAAGGGGGTCCCATTTTGTTGGGATGAAGCTTCTCAATGCTCCTTTGAATCATTGAAACGTGACCTTACATATGCCCCTCTACTCCGGCCTCCTGATTATAACAAATATTTCTTGTTGTATTTTGTTGTTGTAGAGTCAACCATCAGCATGATCTTAGTTCAAGAAGATGATCTGCTCGAAGAGCACATTATATATTACCTTAGCCAAGGCTTGGTTGGGCCAGAACTCAACTATTCTAACGTTGAGAATCTTGGTTTGGTAGCAGTTAATGTTGTCCAACGTTTTTGTCACTACATTTTTCTTTGCAAGACCACTGTCATTATCATCGTGAACCCTTTCCAATATGTGTTAACAAGATAGGTCATTGGAGGAAATATTAGTAGATGGATAGTCATCTTATAGTAGTTTGGCTTGGATTTTGTTTCTGTGAAATCTAAAAAGTCATTGGTATTTTCCAAACTTATTTCTGAACTTCCAGTCGAGTGTAGTGATATCACACCTGAAGAATCTCTTATCAAAGGAGATATTTTTCTAATTTCATCTTCGGACTCCTAGTATGGAGATATACTAGTCTATCTCCAGACTTTGAATTGCCTTGCTTCTTCTTCCCATGATGAGCATCGACACATTCAACATCATGAACAAAATTATCTTATACTCGATGACACTTTGTATTGTTGAGGCGTGGATTTCATTCTTCATTAATGTCTTATCCATGAAGAATCAGAGCTCGTTTTGAATGACTATCACACTAGAGAAAGTGGCATTCATTTGTCTAGGTTGGAAACAACCAAAAATATTCTATGTGTCAGTTACTTTTGGTCCTCGTTAATCAAGGATTGAAATGAGGCAGTCAAAAAGTGCCACTCATGCCAGATATTTTGTCGGAAGATGCGGGCACATCTTGCTCCTATGTTTCTTGTCATTGTTGTTGGTCCTTTTACCAAGTGGTGGATTGATTTCACTACATGTCACCTAGCCTTAGCCAAGGGGCATTGTTACATCATCATAGCAATACAATAATTCACAAAGTGGGTTGAAGCTATGGCAAAGTTCAACAATTATGGATAAATAGTGGATCTTTTCATTTTTCATGAGATAGTAGCAAGGTTCCACATCAAAAAAGGATATTGTTACTGACGATGGAAGTCACTTCCAAAACAAAATGATGTCTGAGTTAACATCAAAGATCGGGTTAAGACAAGAAAATTTGTCACCTTATTACCCGCAAGTGAATGGTCAAGTTGAAGCTGTGAATAAGTCTCTCAAGACTATTCTTCAACTAACGATCAATTCTGCCAAGTCAAATTGGCATTTGATGTTATACTCAGTGTTGTGGGCCTATCGAATGTCTGTGAAGAATTCCATTGGTTTTTCACCTTTTCAACTCGTATATGGTTTGGAAGAAGTCTTACCTATTGAGTGTCATATTCCTTATTTAAAGTTGGCAATGGAATTAATTTTGGGCACTTCATCATTTGAGTGATGCAGGAGAATTGTATAAAGCCAAAGCACGCACCTAGCCAAAGGAACAGCTGGACGTGCAGATGAAAAAAGTGCACGTTTTTATGAAAACGTTTTGAATTTTGAAAACTGAAGTATTAATGTAATAGCTAGGAGAAACATACTTACATTTATGTCTTGGACATATGAACAGATCTGGAGAAATTTCTCTCATCTGCTGGATGTAATAGGCATTTAATTTTGTTAATGTAAAGTAGGTATATATGAATGTTAGATTAGACAGTTTAGAAGTGTAGGAGGGAAAATGGATATAGACACCCTCACCCTTGTATCATAAAGAACATTATTATCATTCAAAATTCATAAGCTGGAGACCTGTAGAGAAGAACCCATGTACAGGAGAACTTGCGTTAATATATGAAACTTTGACTCAATTTTCATGGTGTTACGATGCTTACTGTTTACATTTGTTAAATGGTATGTTTATAGTTGTTTTGTTTCACTGTTATGCATTTATCTCAATGCTATGTCATATGTATGATTTCATGTTGAATGTATGAAGTCAGAAAGACACGTAGAATGAGTTTCAATTGTTATTCTCTCTGAGGATTCCTGCAAAGACTGCAGTGAACGTCCACAAGGTGTGCATTGACGAGGGTCTGAGTTTTATCTTAGAAAGCTCGGGAGAGATATCGTTGTTCTCATACTAGAAAAAGTGCAAGAGAAGAACAGATCCATGCAAGGTGTGCATAGGCTGGTGGAAGTCTTAGAACTTACCAACCAAGGGGAAAGTTGAAGGACTACTATTGCAAAGAGTGCATAAGTTCAAAGACTCAAATAACCAGAGGTTATTTGAAAGTTTACTGCCAGGAGTACGAGCAGGCTTCTTTTTGGAGGCTTGAGTTTGCAAGTGAAAGATCAGGATGGATAACACCTTTGAAGTGTTCAAAGGGAGACGAAGATCGAAACCATCGTATATAAATTAAGTTCAAGTGGAAGAAAACTCAGTCATTGGGTAGAAGCCATTGAGGAGTGAATCGGGCTGTTAGAACTCTCTGTGGAGAGATCGTGAAATCGTGAGGACCGTAGGATCCAGTGGAGCTGTATGGAGGTTAGGAATTGGATGAACTTACCACGCTAATATCAAGAATCAACGTGAACCATTGATCGTGGTTTAATATGAGTTTTTGATCTTGTTTCAACCCACATCATTGGATCCTTTCACGAATTTAGGGCTCATGAGTTTGAAGGGTAGACCAAATTATTGGTTTCTCGGAGTCTTGAATTGCGAGGAACAGGGAAGAAGATCCATACCATTGGATCTAAGCCACAGGAGAACCATTGGATCAGAACCTTCATGAGTATCGTGTATCGAGGGTTCATGGGTTGAAAGAATCTATTTTCGATTGCGAATTCATGAAGTCCCAAGCGCCAAGGGATCATATGAACACATATCACATCCATTGGGTGGTGGCCACGTGGTTGACAGGTGGCGTAACAACAAGAACCCAGAGAAAGGTGGAAGCGGGTGACAGGTGGTGGACACACGTCGCCTGGGAAGGAGTCAACCCATTGTTGAATTATCGCATCTCAGGGATTTGCAAAGGAGGAGCATGAGGGCTAAACACTCCAACTCATGAAGTTGTGAGTTGTGAGCAGTGATAGTACTTAGCCCTAGCTAGTGGTTATGTGTGGAAGGCACTAACAAGGAAGATCCATACTCGTATCGCATCTCGAGTATCGACGTTTGGATAAAGAGGAGTCGAGGGTCTATGACTCATGAACTTGCGAGTTGTGAAAAGTGCTTGTGCTAAGGCCCAGTTGTGGTGGCATGGACACATAAGGCTCACGCCTGATGTTAAGTTGCACAGGGAGGGTTTTTACGAAGGACCTATGGATCGGATTCATTAGGTTCCAATAGGGATTCGAGGGAGCCACTTTGTCTCGAGGAGAATTTAGAATGATCTTGTGCGGATCTCAGATCGAGTGTCGGGGGTCTGTGCCAAAGGTGGTATCAGAGCCTAGAACAAATTCTTTGCTGTCTGTAGTAGAGAGAAGGAAAAAAAAATTATATCCATGCCACCGAGAAGAAGAGACAGGAAAATACCTGATCTAGCAGTGGAAAGAGAAGTGTGTGAATTACTTGCCAGGCTTGATTCTATGGAGACAACACAAAGGCACACAGTTGACGTTGGGGATATCAACGAAGCTGAAAGTGAAAATGAAGCTGGAAACAAAGGAGAAGAAGTTACAGTCGAAGATGCTGGAGAAGAATGCCTATTCAGGGTTGTTGCAAGGATAGGTGCCAGAGAAAAAATGGACATCCCATGTATGAGGAAAACTTGGATGTTGAAGAACTTCTAGATTGGATTAGATATCTAGACAAATACTTCGAATATGAAAATGTTGAGGAAGACAAGAAAGTAAAATATGCTATTACCAGACTTAAAGGGCATGCAACACTATGGTGTGATGAACTGCAGGCTGACAGATGCTGCAAGGACAAGCAGGAAATCAAAAGTTGGGATAGAATGGTTACAAATATGAAAGCCAAATTTATACCCAGGGATTATCAAATCACTTTGTTTATGAGGATGCAGAATTTGAGATAGAAGATGATGTCAGTGAAGGAATACACTAAATAATTCTACAGGATAAACATCAGAGAAGGTCATCGGGAAAGCGATGATGAAAAAGTTTCCAGGTACATGAATGGTCTGCGATATGAAATTCAAGATGATATGACCATTCAAACTATGGAATATGCTTATCAGATGGCTCTGAAAGCTAAAGAGAAGATGAGCCGGAAGAAAGGTCGAAGAGGCCGAGGTAGAAGTCAAAGAAGAGGCAAGATAATTTCCCAAGACAGGATTCAGAGACCTAAAGAAGAGGAGAATAAACCTCAAACTCAACTTGAGAGAGGAGGATGCTCATAGGAAAGGCAGTATGTTGATAGAAACACTTTTCCTTGAGCCAGAGAAAGAGGAAGAGGTAGAGGAGGTGAAGTGAAATTCTTTGTCTATGGAAAAATCAGACATAAATCCTATGAGTGTCCAGATAAGAAGAAATATCTTGATGAAACTCACATTGCCAAAGCTCAAGGATGGAATGTTGAGGAAGAAGACGCTGAGGGTGGAAGATCCTTAATGATGAGGAAAGTTCTCTTAAAGATAGAGAAGGAGGCAGAGAACCCATCCCAAAGAAACAGTTTGTTTAGGACTTCTTGCAAAACTAAGGATAGAGTATGCAAGGTCATAGTGGAAAGCAGTAGCATAGACAATCTCGTATCTATAGAGATGGTAGAAAAGCTGGAGCTGGAGACTATAGCACATCCAAGCCCATACAGAGTTTTGTGGCTACAAAAAGGACATCAGGTAAATTTCACTAAACCCTGTTTAGTTGAATTTAAAATAGGAGGATATAAAGATGAAATATTATGTGATATCATTTCCATGGATGTTTGTCATCTATTGCTAGGTAGACTATGGCAATATGACAAAAACGTAGTTCATGGTGGGAGAAAGAACACATACAACCTAGAGAAAAATGGTAGGACTCACATGTTGCTGCCGATTAAGGATAAAGAGGTGAAAACAAAAATGAGCAACATTGTACTTCTCATGAGTGGGAAGGAACTTCTTAATGAGGTTAAGAATAAGGAAGACACTCAATTTATTGTGGTCAGGAAGCCCAAAATTGTTTTGACCAGTATGAGAATAGATGATCTACCAGAAGAAATTCAGGTGTTGCTGGGAGAATTTGCTGATATAGTAGTGGATGAACTACCTTGTTCATTGCCACCTATCAGGAGTATAAGTCATCATATAGATCTTATACCCAGATCCAGTTTGTTGAACAAAGAAGCATATCGGTTGACACCACAGAAAAATGAAGAAGTTAAGAGATAGGTTCAGGACTTAATGGACAAACGATTGATTCAAGAAAGCTTGAGTCCATGCACTGTTCCGACAGTGATTAGCCCAAAGAATGATGGAGGCTGGAGAATGTGTACAGACTCAAGGGAAATACTAGTCTATCTCCAGAATTTGAATTGCCCTGCTTTTGCTTCCCATGATGAGCATTGACACATTCGACATCATGAACAAAATTATGTTATAATCGATGACACTTTGTATCGTCGAGGTGGGGATTGCATTCCTCTTTGATGTCTTATCCATGAAGAATCCAAGCTCATTTTTAATGACTGTCACACTGAAGCAAGTGGTGGATATTTATCTAGGTTGGCAACAACCCAAAATATTCTGTGTCGGTTGCTTTTGGCCATTGTTAATCAAGGATTGAAATGAGGTGGTCAAAAAGTGCCACCCATGCCAGATATTTTTCAGAAGATGCAGGCACATCCTTCTCCTATGTTTCTTGTCATTGTTGTTTCTTCTTTTACCAAGTGGTGGATTGATTTCACTACATGTCACCTGGCCTCAGCCAAGGGTCATTGTTACATCATCGTACCAATACAATACTTCACAAAGTGGGTTGAAGCTATGCCAAAGTTCAACAATGATGGATAAATAGTGGCTCTTTTCATTTATCATCAGATAGTAGCAAGGTTCGACATCCCAAAGGATATTGTCACTGACCATGGAAGTCACTTCCAAAACAAAATGATGACTGAGTTAAATTCAAATATCGGGTTAAGACAAGAAAATTTGTGACCTTATTACCCGCAAGTGAATGGTCAGGTTGAAGCTATGAATGAGTCTCTCAAGACTATTCTTCAGCCGACGATCAATTCTTCCAAGTCAAATTGACATTTTATGTTGTACTCATCGTTGTGGGCCTACTGAATGTCTGTGAAAAATTCCTATCGATTTTTCACCTTTTCAACTCGTATATGGTTTGGAAGAAGTCTTACCTATTGAGTGTCATATTCCTTCTTTAAAGTTGGAAATGGAATCAATTTCAAGCACTTCACTGCTTGAGTGATGCAGGAGCATCTTACAAAGCCAAAGCATGCACCTAGCCAAAGGAATAGCTAGACGTGCAAATGAAAAAAGGGCATGTTTTTATGAAAACGTTTTGAATTTTGAAAACTAAAGAATTAATGTAATAGCTAGGAGAAGCGTACTTACATTTATGTCTTGGAGATATGAACAGATCTAGAGAAATTACTCTTATCTACCAGATGTAACAGGCATTTAAGTCTATTAATTTAAAGTAGGTAGACATGAATGTCAGATTAGACAGTTTCAAAGTGTAGGAGGGAAAATGGATATAGACACCCTCACCCTTGTATCATAAAGAACATTATTATCATTCAGAATTCATAAGATTGAGAGATGTAGTAGAGAGTTGTAGAGAAGAACCCATGTACAGGAGAACTTGAGTTAATATATGAATCTTTGACTCAATTTTCATGGTGTTATGATGCTTACTGTTTACATTTGTTAAATGGTATGTTTACAGTTGTTTTGTTTCACTATTATGCATTTATCTCAATGTTGTGTCGTATGTATGATTTCATGTTGAATGTATGAATTCAGAAAGAGACGTAGAATGAGTTTCAATTATATCTCTATCTAAGGATTCTTGCAAAGAGTGCAGTGAACGTCCACAAGGTGTGCATTGACGAGGGTCTGAGTTTTATCTCAGAAAGTGTAGGAGAGGTATCGTTGTTCTCATACCAGCAGAAGTTCAGGAGAAGCACAGATTCGTGCAAGGTGTGCGCAGGATGGTGGAAGTCTTAGAACTTACCAACCAAGGGGAAATTTGAAGGACTAATGTTGCAAAGAGTGCACAAGGTCAAAGACTCAAATAACTAGAGGTTATTTGAAAGTTTGCCTCCAGGAGTATGAGCAGGGTTCTTTTTGGATGCATGATTTTGAAAGTGAAAGATCAAGAGGGATAACACCTTTGAAGTGTTCAAAGGGAGATGGAGATCAAAACAGTCACATAGAAATTATGTTCAGGAGGAAGAACACTCAGTCGTTGGGTAGAATCCATTGAGGAGTGAATTGGGTGGTTAGAACTCTCTGTGGAGAGATCACGAAATCATGAGGACTATAGCATCCAGTGGAGTTGTAAGGTGGTTAGGAGTTGGATGAACTCACCACCCTAATATCAAGAATCAACGTGAACCATTAATCGTGGTTCAATATGAGTTGTTGATCTTATTTCAACCCACTTTGTTGGATCCTTTCACGAATTAGGGGTTCATGAGTTTGGAGGGAAGACCAAATTCTTGGTTTCTCAAAGTCTCGAGTTACGAGGAATAGGGAAGGAGATCTAAACCATTGGATCCAAGCCATGGGAGAACCATTGGATCAGAACCTCCATTGGTATCACATATTGAGGGTTTGGGGGTTCAAATAATTTATTTTCAATTGCAAAGTCACGAAGTGCCGAGCACCAAGGCTTCTTATGAACACATAGCACATCCATTAGGTGGGGACCGCGTGATTGACAGGTGGCGTAACAACAAGCACCTAGAGAAAGGTGGAAGTGGGTCACAGGTTGTGGACACAAATCTCATGGGAAGGAGTCAACCCAGTGTTGACTTATTGCATCTCGGGGATTTGCAAAGGAGGGGAACGAGGGCTCAACACTCCAACTCACGAATTCATGAGTTGCGAGTAGTGCTAGCACTTATCCATAGACGGTGGTTATGTGTGGAAGGCACTACAAGGAGGATCCATACTCGTATCACATCTTGGGTATTAGCATTTGGAGAAAGAGGATTCGAGGGTCTACGACTCATGAACATGCGAGTTGTGAAAAGCACTTGCGCTAAGGCCCGGTTGTGGTCGCATGGAGACATAAGGCTCGCGCCTGGTGTTAAGTTGCACAGGGAGGGTTTTTACAAAGGACTTGTGGATCGGATTTGTGAGGTTCCAATAGGGATCCGAGGTAGCCGCTTTGGCTTGAGGAGAATTTAGAACAATCCTGTGCAGATCTCAGACTGAGTGTTAGGGGTCTGCGTAAAAAGTGGTATCAGATCCTAGAAAAAAAAAATTCTTTCTGTAGCAGAGAGAAGGAAATTTTTTTTACAACCATGCCACTGAGAAGAAGAGACAGGAAAATACCTGATCTAGCAGTGGAAAGAGAAATGTGTGAATTACATGTCAGGCTTGATGCTATGGAGATAGCACAAAGGCATACAGTCAATGTTGGGGATATCAGTGAAGATCAAAGTGAAAATGAAGCTAGAAATGAAGGAGAAGAAGTTGCAGTCGAAGATGTTGCAGAAGAATGCCTATTTAAGGCTGTTGCAAGAATAGGTGCCAGAGAAAAAATGGACATTCCCATGTATGAGGGAAACTTGGATGTTGAAGAACTTCTAGACTGGATTAGAGCTCTAGACAAATACTTTGAATATGAGGATGTCGAGGAAGACAAGAAAGTAAAACATGTTGTTACCAGACTTAAAGGGCATGTAACACTATGGTGGGATGAACTGCAGGGTGACAGATGTTGCAAGGACAAGTAGAAAATCAAAAGCTGGGATAGAATGGTTGCAAAGATGAAAGCCAAAGTTATACCCAGGGATTATCAAATCACTCTATTTAGGAGGATGCAGAATTTGAGACAGAAGTTGATGTCAGTGAAGGAATACACTAAAGAATTCTATAGGATACACATAAGAGTAGGTGATCGAGAAAGCGATGACGAAAAAGTTTCCAGTTACATGAATGGTTTGCGATAAATTTGTCTTTCATCTGCAAACCGATGGTCAATAGAATAGTGTTGCATCTTAAACTTTGGGATGAGCATTTACACTACATTCAGCATGCTTACGACCGAGCTAAGAATTATTCAACTCAAACATCGCCATTTGAAGCATGTTTTGGTTATTTGCCCAAAGCTCCTTTAGATTTTATCTTTGGGAAGGATATTGCTATTGATGGTCAATATGACATTGATAGGGCAGAAAAGTTCATTGAACAAATTTAGTCGATA
>SNQJ01S0164809.1:9290-19741 GCA_010110895.2 Picea sitchensis | reverse complement strand
ATATATATATATATATATATATATATCAAAAAGTGTCATGAGTACATAGGTGGGCGCGAATGCCTCAAAAATGGTGTTCAGTATACATCGTTGGGCTTATGCCCTCAAAAAATACATGTACAAATGGTTCCCTCAACATATCAAAGGCCTATCCTATCTAAGCAGGGAGCTATTGGCCCTGCCATAATGCACAACGACATGGCCAAACGTCGGAATAATGGGACCCATGTCCGTGGCACCCCTACTACATGAGGCTACATAGACAACAGAAGATCCTCAATCTCAACCATGGGTACGGTGTGAGTGAGTGAAGTGAGGTTGCACTCCACTCGTATTAGAACTCTCTCAGCCTCTTTGGCTGAGGGCACCCTTGCAACTACTACTCCTCTGGTTATTTCTAGTCCTACCTCTCGTCAAGGATGTTGTCAAGTCCTCGCGAAGTACATTGGGCACACTGGTCCCACATCTATACATAGAAGATACATAAGAGTCAGTACTCGATACACATCTAAAAGTGATATATATAAAAACAATTAAAAGTTAAATAAATTTAAAAAACATGTTACGTATCTCTCCTCACTCCTCTCTAGGAGGCATGGGCATATCCGGATCTCTAGAAAAGTTGATCCCGATGTAGAAGTACTCCTTGATCGTTGGAATATGTCGTTCCCACCAGTCAAAGAACTTATCGTCGAAGGCCTCTATGGTCCTCCCTCCACCCTGTCATGGAAGTAATGTTTCCCACCTACATACTACTGGGAAGGAGGCCACATGCCCCTATACTATCTCTCTAGGACTGAAACTGGGAACCCTCTCGAAGAAGAAGGAACATAGAATCTTACTAAAGCCAAAGTTCTTGTTGGTACACTATTGACACTATGTCATTTGTCTCTCTATTCACATAAGCATGGTCCTTCTCGAGTGAAAAATGTGTGCCTCCTGACACTGAATGGCACAGTGCATGTCTGCTTGGGAATCCTGACGTAGGGCTGTAGATCCAGTAATCCTCCCAATCAACAATAAGATCACTCCCTGAGTCAAACTAGTGATCTTGTGAATCGACACCTGAGAACCTACGTTATGAGTGTCGACCTCATAGTACATCCAGATATAATCCTCAATGTTGAAAGGCCCAGCAGGGAATTTCCTCAGATTGAATGGCTCTCCTCTCCTTGAGAGGCTAGTCAAGAAGTAAATGTCCTATGTCGTGGGAGTCGACTACTGACCCTATAGTATGAATGCCTTTGCATCAGGATGCCAATAATCTACAAGAGCATTGAGTAATCTGGGTTGTTCCCTCATAAACAGACACTGGAAGAACTTCAATATCCCACATTATTTTAGTGTGGCGATGGCTGCAGGGTCCTCTTCGATAAAAATGTCAATATCCTCATGCTCCCTCTCCCTCCAATGGACATACATCTTGTTCCATGGAAAAGTGGAGGAATTTTAGTACTTGCATTTTTATTTTTCTAAGCTTGCAAAGGTATACGCGGGCTTTATTGGCCACAATTGTGTATGTACATGGGCATATTATTTTCTTCTCAAGTACATGCGTTGGTTTTCCTTGGACGTCCTGCATACAAGCAGGGCCGCTCTTTTTGGGAGAGTGTGCCCCCTCAAAAAAAAAAAAATGCATGAATGAAGTATTGAAATGCAAGAGGGATGATTTTGTACTTACCTGGTCCAAGTAGAAGTTCGTTTCATCCACTAAAGCTCCTGAAGTAAAATTTTCTAGCAATGGGGTTTTTTCTCCTTTTGGTTAATTTTTGAATTGCAATGGCAAAAATGAGCTGTCAGCTTCTATTTATAGACTTTTTTGGATCTTTTTTTTGCTTTTTGACCCCCTTCGTCATTTTTCATGGTTTCTTGATCACTTGATTCTGATTCTAAGTTTCTTATTGGATGTTTCGGTACTCTTTTCCTTTTGGTTTGGTAACTTTTTTGGGATCGGTCATTTTTTACTATCCTTTGGTAAAAGTCATTTTTTCCAACTTTTTGCATGTAAGATAGGATTTTATCTCCACTTTATACATCTCTTTGTATTTTTATCTTTTCTATAGGATCTACCCCACCGAAGTGAGACAGAGAACCTTCATTGTTGCTCTATAAGTGTAGTAATTAGGTGGTAGAGCCTACCTATACATCGATTCCCTAGGTAGATCGTTCATGCAATTTGGAATCCATATTGTCTGTCATGACTCTAGGATTAGGAGTTCTTGTTAGTCCTTTCATGATTATGATATTAAGCCTCATTCATTTGATGCACGTCAATCTTGGCCTTACCCTCGGGACTCCCAAATGAGCACGCTTTGTTGTCTTTCAAGCTCACTTTAAAATTTGAAAGAAACATTCGATGAGACTATATTTGTTGTTTTCGATTTTGTCTAGATTAAATGAGAAAAGTATCCCCCATGAGTCTTCTTTAAGCCCTTTGCAGACTCTCTAAACATGAAAATATTATCGAGCGATCTTGTTGCCCTTCACGCTCCAAACTCAAAAATTCGAAGGCACATTTGGCCAACGGTAGTTTACCCCTTTTTTGGTTTGGATGGTTAATTTCACAAACAAAGGTATGCTCTAGGAACTTCGTTTCTCTAGAAGAGTATTATGAGGAATAAGTTTAACCCTTTTTCAAGCCTGGGACTAAATCTTCGAAAAATGAACATTTTCCTTGGTTTTGTTGACTTCCTCCTCGGTTGGGCCTCAGCTGCGGCCAAACAATTCAACATCCCCAGAGTCTTCTACGACACATATGGAATGTTTAGAGAATCCCATAACCAATACAATTGTAATGAGTTTCTGGTAAGCTCCTTTGTCATTCATTTTCTACAATTACAATGCAAAATTATGGGCCTTGGTCAAAATCCTGGGTGGGTGAAACAGGTGGAGCTTATAACAGTGGGCATAATATCATAACCAATGCTCTTTTAATAAGTTTCGGGTAATCTCATCTCTGATTAGTTTTCAGTAATTCTTTGCATTGTAATCGCTGGTAACGTGGAGATGAGTTGAATTAGGGAGGCTTTTATTTTACTTAATGTATTTTTTTCAATATATCTTACAAAACATTAAATTCCATCAAGTTTGTCTCTGCTCAAACTTCGTCGAGCAAAGAAAGGGGATAGTTGACCAAATATAACAAAAGAGAAGCGAACTCGTCGACGGGCCAAACTCACAGGAAGGGCGGCTGATCTACACAAGCATGGAGAAGAAGAAAAGAACATACCCTCCCATGATGTCGAGTGTGAGCGTCATAGTGGTTTTTAGCGACATAATCCTTTGTTCCTCGTTCCCCAAAATCCCAGCAAGTGACTGCCAAGAATCATCCTTCGTCCGGCCAAGAATCATTCTTCGTCTGAGGTTCGATTCCCACCACCTCCACCTCACAGGACTCCATATTCTTTTCCGAGTAGCTATCGTTCCTCTATAGCTTACTGCACAGCAGCCAACTGTCGATCACAACATTGTTGAAACGATGGCGTTGTGGACATTCAGACCTATGTCTTTCTGTATATATAGGGATTCAAACCTTTGACGTTCCTATTTGAATATCCAAAGAAGAGACAAAACCTTCATGATAATTCTATGATTTATGGGTTTCCTCAACATTTTTTTTATCCTTCTTCTATTTTCACGGATTTGGCGTATTTTACACAATTTACAGTGGCCTTTGGGTTACGAACTTAAGCTTTGGAAAGAGCAGACGACTGCATGCATTGTGTGTAGAGTGATATCCATGTGTGAGTATCAATTAACTATTGAACTTTGAAGGAAAGAAGAAGAATTGGTATTCTATAAATTAAATTTTTCAAGGGAATTCCACGACTCTAATAACAAAATTAAAAAATTAACAGGTAATTTAAAACTTCATTAATTGACTTTTTTAGGTCTTCCAGTGTTGGAGGGCATAGCTCTTAGAAGCAATCCAAATTACAAGGTATTGAGCATCTCCTACCCATGGATTGCACATAAATTCCCAACTGACAGTTCTCCTCGACTCAGATCAACCTGGAGCACGTCCTCTTTAATTATCTAGCCATACACATATCGTAGTGAACAGATGAGACTTAAGATAGTCCTTCTCACTTCCTTTGACCTTTACGAGGAAGATATCAACGGGCATCATGCCATCCAAACAACGATAGCCGAGAAATTCATGCTCGGATCACACTCAAGTTAAATCTTTGATGGCATTCCAGAATGATCTACTAGAACTTACAGTCACAATCAGGGTATCAAGGCATTTTGTGATAAGATTGTTGATGATATTGTTGCTTGTGATGGTTTTTCGTCCAATTTGGAGGACCTCATCACCCAATCATGAATCTCCATGAGCTCTGTCTTCGTGTGCTAGCCTGTCGATATGCTAATGAAGTTATAATTGCAGCACCATGGGAGGTCACTAAAGTTATGATTACAACGTTCAATATTTCTTTGGTTGTGCATGGAAGCAGTTGTATCTCTTCTGAAATCGTGAATAAGTCGTATAAAGCCAAAGGAGCGAATCAGGGTTTTAAAAAAATCTAATATACAAAATACATCATAGAAAAAACACCAACACCACACACAGTTGACCGACCAAAAAATTAATTTCGATGAGACGAAGATCGATCGCCCACTTCTGAACTTATATTATATATGAGCATCTCTACTCATATAATGGAGAAGCATGTCCTCTAGAGCGTGTATTGAGAATCAGCTTGGGTTATAGAGCTTATAGATCTTGGTGTGTGTTTGGAGAAAAAATTAAGGAAATGCTATCCCGTTTGTTCCTAACCTAGGGGGTTTATAAGGTGATGGAGGATTTACCAGCCATACAGTGTTTATTCACGAGAATTTGTTCCCTAATAGATGTTGCATAAAGTGATACAAAATAAAAAAACTCGGTCAAATTTCCAAGCTAGTTCCCTAATAGAAGTGGCATAAAGTGATAAAACATCATTGAAAGGGAGGGCGAGATGTAGATTAAGAGGTGTTGACCGCTTAGGCCTCGGTGCATTCGAGCAGTATGTAGGAGCCTGATCCTAGCGGTAAGTTCAAAGTGCCTACCAAGGAATGCCCGTCTAATCTTAGTAGTTTAGCTTCCATAAAAGAGGGCAGTTAAAACAATCCTGTCGGTTTAAGTTAAGTTGATAAAGTAGTCTTACTATTCATATATATATATATATTGAATTTATGTATAACTAGTAACAACCACTTTATAAAAGTGGTTGATATACATTGATCATCACCATTTTTCACATTTTCTAATTAATGGTGTTGATCGACATATATCAACCACTTCTATAAAGTGGTTGTTGATAGTTCACAACCGATATGTCTTGGAAACTACGATTAATGTATTAATAGATAATTAATGTAATAGTTGATTATTACAATAATTTAATATACAATAATAATGTAAAAATTAAAGTATTAATTTATATTATTGTATAATGTAACATATCAATTGATTGGTACATTGACAATATAATGTATTAATGTATTTAGTAATACAATACATTAATATATTAATAATTGATACCTTAATATATTTAATAATACATTAATTATTACATTAATGTATAATGTAAAATATTAAACTATTAATACATTAATATTGTAATGTATTAATTAATTAATACATTATTAATTAATAGATTGTTAAAGTATTAATACACTAATAAAGTAATATATTAATAATACATTATTAAGTTAATGATACATCAATAAAGTATTAGTAAAGTATTAACACATTAATACATTTATTGAAAATGGTTGTGGTTGATTATGGTGGATGATGATCATGGTTTCTTATGGTTATGACTATGAATTAAATTAATACATTAATATATAATGTAACATATTGAATCATTAATACATTAATAATACATTATTGAAGTAATAATACATTAATAAATACATTATGAAAGTATTAGTACAATAATACCTTACTTGACAATGACTATGGTTGAGTATGGTTGACCATGACCATGGTTAACTTTGGTAGAACTTAGTTGACTTTGGGGAGGAAAGGTTGACTATGGTTGATCATGGTTGTCCTTCATCATGGTTGAGTGTGGTTCATCATGACCATGGTTGACTATGGTTGACGAGAATTTATTATGTTTGAACATTCCCATGGTTGAACCTCATTGACCATGTGGATCATGTGGTGGGGCATGTGGATCTCATTGTGGTGGGCCATGTTGATTATGTTAACCATAGTTTGTTGTGCTACTAATATCCCTAAGGATGAGCCCCAATTGTATTTATGAATTGTAAACATGTTTTGCAGGCTGGTGAGTCGATTGTTGATAAGTTGGTGGGCTTATGTGTTTATTAGGCCGAACAACCTAAGTGTTAAAGGCAAGGAGACTATTTTTGTATATGTAATTATACATAACATTAATAAATATTAAACATCGATGCGTGCAGACTAACCACGAAGAAAGAGTGATGGGGGACTAAGCTTCCACAAGGTGGGTAATGGAAAGGGGGTTGAAAGGTTGGAAAGAGGGGCTAAGCTTAGGGGATTAAGTCCTTGAGAATAATAATTTATTATTATTCAAAAGTTGTGTGAAAGACATGTTTTTATCCTAAGTCTTGGGAGAGGCAATGTGTGCAAAAGGGAATGGATGCAGCTCGAGGAAGACAAGTGTCGACCTCGGTGCATGCAGTTAAAAGCTAAATCATCAGCTGTGTTGGGCAAGGGTGGGTCATTCTCCCCCATCCTCTGTGAATTTCGTTTCACTCTGGAACGACCTTTGCATACCCTCACGCATCTCTGGAACCAAAAATTGTGAAGCCAATTTGTGTTGTTTTACTGTAAATCTTGACACATCCTAGATATCCCAAATTCTTGTTTCTTCTATCACCCGTGAGTTAACCAAATTCCTATTATTTTTGTTGTTATCCTCACCTTGTGGGAATTGAGTTGAAACTAGTTGAAGAGGTGGGTTCTGAGACCCGTGATTGAAGAAGAAGGTTGTTAGGCCTGTGAGCAACTCTCTCCAAGTGAGAGAGTTTGTTGGGAAGTGGTTTTCTCCTAGAGAGAGTTCAACACCAGCTACATAGCTCTGAGAATTCCTGATTCAGCCTATTGCTGGGACCCTGAGAGGGAGGTGAAGCAGTCGATGGACTGTGTGACAGTGAAGGTGTATACTCCCGGGTGGAAGAGGCATGTGGGGAATGAGAGTTCATGATTAGTTGATGCAAGAGCATCTCAAGCGAGCCAGCGCGGAGATAATCAGACAGCTGAAAAAGCGCCCAACACAAATTTTGAAATATCTTGAACCATTAATGAAACATCAAGTGGAAGCACACTTGTATAATGTAAACGAACCTTGAACGATTTTCTCTCATCCTTAGTAGGTAGAAGGCATTTATAGTAGTTAATGCAAGTAGGTAGAATTGAATGTGTAGATTAGATAGTTTTAGAGCGCAAGAGGGAAACAAGATATAGACACCCTCATTGTGTATTGTAACATTAGCATGATGATGAGCATATAAGAGAAGTAGAGAGTTGTGTAGCAGACTCCATGTATAGAAGTTCTGAATTAATACAAGAAAGTTGTGATTCAGACTCGTGGTGTTCATATATTCTCTGTGTATGCATCTTTGAATGTTATGCTCATGAATGTTTTTACTCTTTCTGTCATGCAATTGATTTTATGCTATGTATGGACGATTTCTTGTTGAACGTTTGAAATCTAAGAGGAAAGGGAAAATGAGTGAGTTACAATTGTTTCTCTATCTGAGTAAGAGTTCCTCCAATGAGTGCAGTTGAATTGTCCGCAAGGAGTGCATCGACAAGGTGTTCAGAGGTTTGTCTTTGGAAGCTTAGGAGAGGAAGCTTTTGTTCTCATTTCCACAAAAGTGAAGTTGGGCACAGGAGCCATGCAAAGAGTGCGTAGGCCAAGTGAAGCCTCAGGGTTGCGAACCTGAGTGAAGCATTGAGGGACTGCTGCTACAGGTGTGCACAGAGTTGAAAGATTTCAACACTTGGAAGTGCTTGAAATTCTATCGCAAGGAGTGTGTGCAAGGGTTTTTTTCTGGAAGACTCGGAGTTGGGAAACTTCAGAAGGATTTGAACCTTCGAAGGAGTCGAAGGAAGGAATAGCAATGTTGGACCACAAGAGGACGAGTTCTCAAAGAAAGAATGGACTGTTGGAATTCTCTGTAGAGAATTCACGAATTTCCGTGAGCCGTCAGATCTCACGGAGGGCAAGGGAGTTACCGCGAGCATTCCTAAAGGTTCCAAACTCAGGAAGAGTAGGACCATAGATTCAAGCCATAAGGGTCGTTGGATTTACACATGGGTTTCTATATCAGGTTTTCGTGGATTGAAGTCCCATAAACATTGCAACGGGAATTGCGAAATCACGAAATGCGAAATCCTGAAGGTGAAGAGAATGGTGTGGAGCCACAAGAGTCAGTAAACTGGACAGGTGGTGCACTTTTGACACAGAGTCAAACTCCGTTGACCATTTTGGAGTTTCGAGGGGTGAAATTCCAAATTCTTTACATTAGGATTCGCGATATCGTGAAGTCCAAAGTCCCAATGGAGTAAAGGGGTGTTGAAAGGTCAACCTTGTGAGTGTGTCATAATTTAGGAACATCGGGTTTCAGGATTCGCGGAAACAAGTTGTTGTATACCGCGATCGTCGAAATCACAATAAGGAAAAGCCCAAAAGGGAAGAGGACGGGTCAACATTGACGGTTTTTGGGTTTCAAAGATCTAGAAGACAAGCGTGTGACCAACGGATTTGCGAAAGTGAAAAGTTTGATTTCCCGAAGCAAAAGGGGGAATTCTTGAAATTGAATGTGGGTGAAGATTTCCTGAAAAGGGAAATAAAAGAGCCATTTCGAAGCTCTTCAGGCGAGTGGAAAGGGAAAGATCTTGTGTTGACGTGGACCTTCCGACTTGCGGGTTGTGGAGGGAGCGTGCATCATCATTTCTGGTATCAGAGCACATAAAGGTTCTTTTCTTTCTATAGCAGAGAAGAAAAGAGAATTCACCATGCCGCAGAGGAGAAGGGACAGGAAAACACCCGATCCACCAGAGGATAGGGAAATACTAAGAAGAAGAGGTAGGCAGATGACTGATCCAGCCATGGAGAAAGAAATGCATGATCTACGAGCTAGACTCGAAGACATGGAGACAGCACAGAGATGTACAGTAAGTGCCAGGGATCTTAGTGATTCTGAAAGTTAAATTGAGGCTGAACGTGAAGAAGAAGTTGCAATCAAAGATGCAGAAAACAAACATTTGATCAGAGCTATTGCAAGAATGGGTCCAAGAGTGAAAATGGACATTCCAGTTTATGAGGTAAACTTGGATGGAGAGGAGCTTCTAGACTGGATTAGAGCTCTAGACACATACTTTGACTATGAAGATGTCGAGGAAGACAAAAAAGTCAAGCATGCTGTCATAAGATTGAAAGGACATGCAACATTATGGTGGGATGAACTACAAGTTGATAGATGCTGCAAAGGCAAGCAATAGATCAAGAGCTGGGATAGAATGATCGTGAAGATGAAGGTGAAATTCATCCCCAGGGATTATCAAATTACTTTGTTCAGGAGGATGCAGAACCTGAGACAGAAGCTGATGACAGTGAAAGAATACAATAAAGAATTCTACAAGATGAACATCAGGGCAGGTCATCGGGAGAGCGATGATGAAATTTTTTCCAGATACATGAATGGCCTGAGATACAATATTCAGGATGAGATGAGCATGGTAACCATTCGTACGGTGGAAGATGCTTATCAGATGGCTCTAAAAGATGAAGAGAAGCTGAGCCGAAAGCAGGGTCAAAGAGGCCAAGGTAGAAGTCAACCCAGAGGCAAATCAATTGCCTAGGACAAATATCAGAAGCCCAAGGACGACTGGAAGAAACCTCAGACTCAAACTAAGAGAGGTGGAACCTCATAGAGAGGGAAATATGATGAACAAAGAGGGAAACATACTAAACAGAGAGGAGATTATGCTGACAATAATACTTTTCCTCGTACCAGAGGTAGAGGAAGAGGAAGAGGTGGAGTAATCACATGCTTCACATGTGGAAAGAATGGGCACAAGTCTTACGAGTGTCCAGATAAAAATAAAGAGAGTGGAGAAGATCACATCACCGAAGCACAGAGGCGAGATGTTGAGGCGGAAGATGCTGAAGGTGGAAGATCGTTGATGATGCGAAAAGTCCTTTTAACACCATATAAGGAGGTGGAGAGTTCAGTCCAAAGGACCAGACTTTTCCGGACTACTTGAAAGACCAAGGACAGGGTATGCAAGGTCATTGTGGACAGTGGTAGCATGGATTATCTCGTTTCTACGGAGATGGTAGAAAAGATGGAGATGGAAACGATTGAGCATCCAAGCCCATACAGAGTTTCATGGCTACAAAAAGGACATCAGGTAACTGTCACTAAACAGTGTTTAGTTGAATTTAAGATAGGAGGATATA
>SNQJ01S0164807.1:8308-21166 GCA_010110895.2 Picea sitchensis | reverse complement strand
AATTAAATGAGAGAACCCAACTCACAAATTAGTTTCCTAATTTTAAGGGGAAATTGGTTTCCGAATTTTAAGGAGGAAGTTAAGGGTCTCATGAGTTGGTTTGGACTCTTCCTCACTTTATTACAAGTGGTTTCCTAGTCTCAAGGAGGAAGTTAAGGGTCTCATGAGTTGGTTGAGATGCTTTCTCATTTTTGTCCTTGAGTAGTTATTAGATCCTATATTTGTGGATCTTGTCTCCTTGAATTATGGAGTAAAGGAAACTATTTAAACTCCTTATTGGGAGAGATTTAGGGAGGCTCTTTGAAGGAGATCTTTGAGGAGAGAATCAATCAAGCATGCTTATGGTTTGTAAGCCCTTTCATCGGGAGAGTTGATCCCCCTCCATTGGGGAGAATGTAGTCCTTCTGGTGTCTGGAGAAATGTCACTTATGTGAGAGCCTTAAGTTCTTTGTTGTAAGAGGAGGTTGCTCTGGGTGTTCATCCCTGTATGGAGCATGTACCACATTTCGTGAGAATATTCCAGCCCTTTCAAAGGAAGGATAACCAAGCGATTTGTATTCCAAGCGGATTCAGAGATGGAGCGAGGATGGCCTGGTAAACTCCGTTAACAACTCTGTGATCTCTTGTATCATGTTTTCTTATTCATGTTTTATTTCCACAATTATGATTATTAAATGCATTAAGTAATGGATTATGAGACTAACAACACATTCACCAAGTTTATATTCAATTTGGATTCAAGCCTTCATAAGTACATATTTCCACCTTTGATGCAATCAAGTTCAATAGATCCGTAATTGTAAATCTGATCTTAATTAAGTGACCTAGAACCAAATCAAGTTTGGTATTAGTGTCACCCATGTTTCAGATCAACCATGCTACTTCTCAAGAATTTTGGGGGCTGAACAATGTATGATTCATCCAATATACTTCCCATAAGTCTCCATTCTTTGTCATCTTGGAGCTTGTCCGAGAGGAATGCAAATGAATTAGAGATGATTGCATGGAATATGAAAACAATGGGCCTCGTTATTTTGAGTTTGAGTAACTGAATTTCAAGTTTAATGTTGAGTCGATGCCATTAGATGGAAGAGAGACTTGTGCTTAGCTTGCATAAGTATATATAATTCATGTATTTTCATGAGATTAGGAAGCAAATTGATGATTAGATATAGTTTTCTATTACCATTGAATGATTAATTGAGAGGAGGAATCGTAGACACAACCTCTTTGTTTTGAGATTGAGTAATTGGATTTCAAGTTTAATGTTGAGTCGATGTCATGCCATGGAAGAGAGAATCATGCTCAATTTGTGGATGTATATATAATTCAATTTTATTTTTCTCCAATATTAATAAGCAAAGTGGTTATTGGATCTAGGGTTTCTATACACGTCGGTTAAGGTTCTTGTAGGCTCTAGCTAGGGCCAACTTAGGGTTCTGAAGGTAGATAGAAGGGCAGGATCAATGTTAGCAATGTATGAAGAGATGATATATTACCCGAACGACCCATTGGAGGGCCAGACAATTTAGACAAGTATGCTTACTTACACATCTAGCATTTCTGTTAGAATATAAAAGATTGTGTGCTCGTTTTACCACGACAATACCCTCGTCTCCCAACCACAGGCCGAAGCCTCCCTCCGAGCACCTTAACCTTGACCTGATAATTCCTCTAGAAGCAAACCCTAGGCTAGATAGCCAAACAAAGAGCAGTGCATCTCTCCCCAAGGATAGCGCATCACAAAAAGCTGATCAAATAGTCCAAACCCTAGCCAAGAGATATCCAAGCCAAATACTGAAACTTGTTGCTGCTGCAGCTGCACCTGCAACCCTCCTCCAAACCTGCGCACCAACTACCTCTGCAGTGCACACCAACTGGGAAAACTACAGTCTTGAGATGTGACAAATGAGAAACTGGTGCCCTGTATTTATAGTAATCCTGCCAGTTTACTGGGGCCGACTTCTCTTGGAGGGCCAACCAATTTAGACAAGTATGCTTACTTACACATCTAGCATTTCTATGGGTTTAGGGAGGAGGTACCTCGTGGGGGCGCATCCGTTGGAGGAGGACACGATAACCATTATTGGAAAGATAACTCAGGGGTTATCGACTAATGTATCTAGAGTGGAGATAAAATTAGAGGAGAGGACAAAGGCTTGTGGTTTTGGTTTTCCCAAGGGAATTGATGTCACTCCACCTACCTTGCACGACAAAGGATACTTGAGATCCTGGACTATCACTCCCTGGGTTTGAAGAGGTTGGATCAATTAATCATCTTTATGAATAAATTGGAACTGATATCTTGATGTTGGCCTCTTGTGTGGAGTTTTATTACATTTATGTAATTCAGTTGGAATTTTTGAAGCATAACTAGAGGTAGAGTTTATCAGGAAATCTTTAGTTCTTACCCTCATGAGTGGTTTCACTATGGTTGAAGTAGGGAGCCAAGTGCATCCTTCTATAGAAGGGGAAAGAAGACCTAAAAGGAAAAAAAAATGCATAAAAAAATGGAGGGGTCGATGAGCCTAAACATACATAACAAAACTAAGCTCAACAATGTCTTGGAATTGGAATAACTAGCTATTGGAGGTCAATTTCCTAGTAGAAAGATGATTGGTGATTGTCTGAAGGACTAGACCAAAGAAAATTTTGAACCTTTGGTTGGATACCCTCCCCGTATTATGACTTTGAAAAGGGTTGGCTAATACATGTATTCAGAATGGTGGTATAGGTAAACAAAATATTACATAGTCGATGGAAGTGGGGTTCTCAAATTCTATTTATGAAAAAACGACATGTGAAATTTGATGCTAGAATTGCTCGCATTGATATCCTTCCAATTTGGGTATGAATTCTAGGTCTTCCATTAGTGTTATGGTATGAGGATGTGTTTGAATCAATAGGGAATTATATTAGTTCATATTATGAAGTTGAATACTCTTTCAATGATACATGGTACTTTGATATGGCAAGAATTCGTATGGGCTTAGAGACAAACAAAGGTTTGGTAGAGGAAATGGTCATCAAGCAAGGTGCAAACCTATCCCAACTAACCCTTGAATATGAAGGCATACCCTTTAGGTGTGGGTGCTATCATAGCTATGAGAATTTATTAGTGGACCATTCATACCCATCCTAGAGAAAGGTGGGGGTGCAAAAAAGTTAGCCAAAAGTGTTGGGGGTGGAACTAATGTAGATCCCTCTCATTCCAATGTCACCAGAAGAAGGAGATCAAAGCCCAGTGGGTAATGTTGGATTCAGTGAAGGATCATCTAATTCCTCACTTATCTGAGAAGAAGATGACCAAGGAGATGTTTGATGCCCACGAAGGATTATTCTAGAGCGATAACATAAATGGGAGGATGGTCTTAAGAAATAAATTAAGATCTTTTCAAATGTCTATATATGACAATGTTACTAGTTACTTCATGAGGATCACTAAGGTACGCGATCAACTTGTAGATATAGGGGAGAAATTGGATGATGTAGATCTTGTTAATGTGGCATTGAATGGTCTTCCCAAGTCTTGGGAACCATTTGTTAAGGGAGTCTACACTCAGGAAAAACTCTCAGATTGGCAGAGGCTTTGGGATGATTGTATCAAGGAAGAGACTCATGAGGATTTTAAAGGCATCAAGAAGGGAAGTTTGGGGGGGTTCCTCATTTAATTAGTTAATCACTCATTCATTTTGGTTACTCATTTCATTGTTATTCATTCCTCATTCATTCTTTCTCATTCTTTGTCTTGGTCTATGCATGGGAAAAAAATTAGGGGAGGAAAAGAGCCATTGTTGGTTGGATGTAAGGAATTATTGATTATTCTAGAAAGGAATGAATGTTTGTGTTCATGAGAATAATGGCAGTTGAGAGAGAACTATCCATAGTTGAGAATCCCGAGAGTTTACAACATTGATATTTCATGACCAATAGCACTAGAACCCTAGAAAAGAAGTGGAACAACCTTAGGGATTGCATTGCAAAGAAAGGGGTTCATTTCTTTGGATTGTGTGGGATGAAAGGGAAGAGAGCTAGTAAAATAGGATTGTTGTGTGGTTGAAAAAACTGTGAGAGCTTGATAGTTGGTTGTGTGTGTTATAGTCGGCCTAGGAACCATCCTTGTGGATTCATAGCCTTGGCTCAAGGGTGACTTGTTGTTGAGAACTAGAAAAACAATGTATATGGTTGGGTGGAACGTTTGATGTCTACAACCAATTGGTGAATGTTTATTTGAAAAGATAAGTGCTCTATATGTTTTCTATGTAATTTATATTTCGTTGTGTATTTATTATCTTTGAAATGTTTTCATATTGTGCATGCTTGTTGTTATTGTTGTGCAAGGCATGCTAATAATTTCTTTTATGGTTTAGCATTTTATTGTTAATTGCATGCATTAGTTTCATGTTTCTTGATTAATTAAATAATGGTAAAAAAAAATCGTAATTATCCCAAGAAGGCGAATTTAGAGGTACCCAGGTCAATGGGTACATTACAATTTGATTTTCAAGCAAATTTTTTGGTTTGTTGGTGACGAGTACATCATAGAATGGTATCAGAGCTATATGTTATAGCACTGGGCATGTAAGGGCCTACTACATGATAGCAAAAAGTTTTTTGGATGACATTTTCTTTTGGGTGAAAATTGTTTCTCCAAGATCGGATCAGAGAAGAGAAGATTGTGGTTCGAAACTATCATTCCAACCATGGAAACTATGTCCAAGTTGATATCCATGGCCCTATATTTCCAACGAGCCATCATTTTCTTGATTTGGGCATAGAGATTGAAATTTATGACTCCCAGAAGACCAGTTCTCAACAACCATCAATCTAGCCTCTGCATGGATCCCTAGTTGTCGATTTGTGATCTGAGTTATTTCTTTTACACCACATTCATGGGGAAGGCTTCATGTGACCTATTTATAATTAACACCAAGTCCTTTGTTACTTGTGCATGGAGCACAAAGAGCCATGAAACCATGTGGAGCTTGTGCGTGGCGTAATTTTTGGTTTCCACCTCAATGCCTAGTCATTATTCCCAGTCAATGTCTAGTAATTTGTCATACATGCCAGTTGTTTCCCTATGATAGGTATGTTTCAGTGCCATGCGTCATTGGAAGAGTGGTGCAAAGTTCAATACCCCACGAGAAAAGTTGTTCACTAGTCCAGAAACCACTTGGGAACGAAGAGAGTCGAAGATGTTCTTACTAGTGGCCCAATGGACTAGATCAGAGTCGAATGGAAGTTTTGTGGGGTAATCAGTGGACCGAACTAGAAGAATATAGAAGCAATAGAGGGGGAACCATTTCTCGATGAGTAGTGACTCGGTGAACCAAATTGGAAGCATATATAAACGAGAGAAGGGGAAGCATTTCCCCAGTGACCAGTGGCTCAGTGGCCCAAGGACTGAAGTCTGCCAACTAGATTGGACTCAGAATAAAATATAGGAGAATAAAGTCAGCTCTGTGTCAACTAGTGATGCCACATTAGTAGATTTCCATGTAGACAAGATTGTTCTATAGTCTAAAAAAAACTAAGTCTAGAGCCATTTTCTTATTTTGGCCATAACTGGAGCAAATTAAGTCATATTGAGATGAAACTTCTAGGTTTTTCTGTAGTAAGGAGGGCTATAAAAATGCCACAGAGGGCCACTGTCTATTTCTGTTTGGATTTGTCATAAATTGAAAATTAATGTTTTTTCTAGATTTGGGTCGAGATCATTGGTAAAGATCCAAATAAGTTGAAATTCTTGAAGATATTCCAGAAAGCGGACATGGGAATAACCCATGAAGGAATTGAATAAATTCTAAAGGGTTTGGAATGGGGATGCTAAAATAGGACAAAATCGACTATTCTAGGCCACTTTTGGGATTTTCAAAGGAGGAAAATTTTATTTACTCGACATTTATATACTCATGAAGAAATACAACTTTGGTTTAGTGAAGTTTTTTCCAGAATTTCACAGATTGAGAGATAGCCAGTTTTGCTAAAAATTTCAAGTCTTAAATTTTTTTGTAAAAGGGACAAAGTCGTAGATTACAAATTGTTGTAGAATATTACTGGAGAGACAAATGGAGAATTTGAAGGTTGTTCTATGTTCACCATTATGATTATTATTAGTGCCTGATACAAAATTTCTTGGTTCTTGATAGATTTTCTTTTGTAATTGACAGAAGTTGGTCTTTTAGTAATATACAAGTGGAGAAAGTGTATAAATGGGGTGAAAATGGATTTTTCAGGAAACCATAACTTTCAGCTCAAAGATCAGATTGAGGTACATAAATAGTCATTGGAAATATTATTCAGAGGAGAATAATATGGAATTATTATAATTGGAAGAAATGTGATATAATTCTTCATGAATTGAGCAGAAAAAGGCCCTGTAGCATTAATTGACAATTTTTTTATAATATGTATAATTCTTACATAAATGGTTGCTTGCATATTTTGCAGAATTAGAGGTATAAGTAGATCAATTCAAACCCGAGATTCCATATCATAGTCAAAGGTAAAAATATTAGTGTGGGTAATGATGAGACAAAATCTAATGGACATAGGAGCATAGTGGAACCAACAAAATTGGTAGAGAGTATGATAAGTCTCATAATGTAAGTGTAGAGATATAGAGATCAAAATGAGAGGATAATGAGAGCAAAAGAAGAGCATAATAAAATAAATGCTTAAATGATGAAAATCCTAAATTAGTTGCAGAGGAAAGAAAATAATGGATTAGGCTCAAGACATGAGGAAGAAGGCAAACATCATGAAAGAAGGGATAACGACAGAAGACCTAGTCACTCAGGAAGTGCTAGTAGGACTCATATACATCACTCACATCCTTACTCAGCTAGGAATTTTATGCATTTGGATATTCAAGGAGTAGTTCAGAAGTGTCTCATGTTAGGCATTAAAGAAGAATATATGAGTTGGACAGTTTGTAAGGAAATCTTAGGAAGCTTAAGCCATCAACCTTTGATGGTGAAAGAGAAAGGGAAGATGGTGTTGAAGCTTGGTTACTTGGAATCAAGAAGTATTTTTGCTTGCACAATTACTCATATAACCTAGAAGCTAGGGTTTCCACATACCATTTGCATGGAATTTTTTTTATGTGGTGGGACCAGTTGAAGTAAGTTGAGCACATTAATGAGAGTAGGATCACTTGGAAGCAGTTCAAGAAATATTTTTAGGAGTATATTTTAGAGCACTACTAAGACAAGAAGATGCAAGAGTTCTTTGAAATTAGTATGGGGAGCATGACCATGGGAGAATATGAAAAGAAGTTCTTAGGATTGTTGAAGTATGTGGGGTTTATCAAGGATGAGAAGGTGAAGATACAAAGTTTTTTGAGTGGAATGAAATATTTTTACAAAGATAAGATTCAATATGATGAGCCGAGAACTTTGACATAGAACATTAGAAAGGCTAAGCACTTGTATGAGTAGGGAAAGGGTAGACAATCTTTGCAAAAATCTTGGAAGGATAATAAGAAAGAGAAATTTGACCAGAGAAGGAAGGGATTCAAACCTCCTTTCGACAGAAGCAATCCTAATACAAATCAAGAAGATTGGTTTTCTAAGAATGAATCCAAGAGGGAAGAATCGTTGGGAAAAAGGGGAAGACCACAGATCAAATGTTGGGGATGCAAAGAAGATCACATGTACAAGGATTTCTCTCATAAAGAAGATAGGATGAGGACATTGCACAACATCCAAGAGGCTACTATAGTAGAAGGCATGGGCATAACTATTCCAAGAATATATGCAACCTTGGAAGATCGACAAGCAGAACACCAATCCCATATGATTGAGGTGGAAGGTAAGATCATTAATCATCATGTTGTCATTTTAATTGATTCAAGATTAAGCCATAGTTATATTGATCCTAAAATAGTAGAAAATTTTCATTTGGAGAAAAGTAAGCTTGAAAAATCATGTTTGGTTTAGCTAGCCACTAGAACCAAAAGAAGGATCAATGAAGCTGTCAAAGATTGTCCAATAAATTTGAATGGAGTGAGTAATAATAATGACTTGAATATCATAGCATTAGGATCTTATGATATCCTAATTTGAATTGATTGGTTGGAAAAGCATCATGGATTTCCATAACAAGACATTTACATGTCTTGATGAAGAAGGGAAAAAGAGCATTGTGAAAGGAATTCCAAAACCCATTTCTATAAGGGAGATTTCAGCCTTACAACTGAAGAGATGTTTTACGAAAGGTTGTCAATCATATGCAGCTCATGTGGAGGATCCAAAAAATACCAAAGGGCCAAGTCTCGAAGATTATTCAGTATTGCAAGAGTTTGAGGATGTATTCCAAGAAATACCAGAATCACCACCAAATAGGGATATAGATTTATCTATTGATTTAGTACCAGGAGCTTCCCGAGTGTAAAAACTCATTATATAATAAGTACATCATAATTAGAAGAATTACAAATGAAACTAGAAGAATTTTTGAAGAAAGGGTACATATGCCCAAGTGTTTCACCTTGGGGAACACCAATACTCTTTGTTAAAAAGAAGGATGGAACATTGAGGTTGTGTATTGACTTGAGATAGCTGAATAAAGCCACTATGAAGAACAAATATCCTTTACCTAGAATTGATGACCTCTTTGATCAGCTAAGAGGAGAAAATATATTTTCAAATATAGACTTGAGATCGAGATACCACCAGGTAAGAATCAAGGAAGAAGACATCAATAAGACAACCTTTAGAACCAGGTATGGACATTATGAATTTGCAGTGGTGCCATTTGGACTGGCTATTGCACCAACTGTCATTATGTGCTTGATGAATGGAATATTCAAAACCTATCTAGATAAGTTTTCCATTGTGTTCTTAGATGACATACTCATCTATTCTAAATCAGAAGAAGAGCATGAACATCACTTGAGGTTGGTATTGCAAGTACTAAGGGAACATCGACTTTATGCCAAGATTAGTATTTGTTCTTTTTACCAGGAGCGGATCCATTATTTGGGGCACATTATTTCAAAGGAATATATAACAGTAGATCCAGAGAAGATTGAAGCTATTAGAGGATGGCCAACCCCCCAAGAATGTTTCAGAAGTTATATCTTTCATGGGATTAGCTGGAAACTATAGGAGATTTATAATAGGGTTCTCGAAGATTGCTCATCCCATCACTTCTTTACAAAAGAAGGGAATTGAGTTTAAATGGACAACAAAGTGTGAAGAAAATTTTAATTTGTTGGAGTTACTTACTAGTGCACCTATTTTAAAGATTGTTGACCCAAATGAGGGTTTCGTGGTATGTACATATGCATGCAAGGAAGGATTTGGTAGAGTCCTCACTCAGAATGGACATGTCATTAGTTATGAGTCTAGAAAGCTAAAAGAACATGAGAGGAATTATGCCACATATGATTTGGATCTTGTTGTCATAATTCATGCATTAAATATGTGGAGGCATTACCTTATGGGAAATAAATTTGAATTAAGGATAGACCATAGTGGTCTGAAATATCTTTTTGAGCAACCAACTTTAAATGTTAGGTAGACAAGATGGATGGAGTTTTTAAGTGAGTTTGACTTTGACATCAAGAATATCAAATGAAAATAAAATGAAGTTGTTGATGTTGGTTGTGGAGCCTAATTATCTTCTCGATTCAGAGGTCTTTGTTTTCAGTCGTGTTTATACCCCATGAAGACTTTACACCCCGAAAGAATGTACACTCCTCCACGCGGGGGGAGTGCAGGGGGGGTTACCCCCTGTGGGGTCCAGGGGCAGGAGGGGGTTTGGGGGCGAAGCCCCCGAAAGAAATTTTTCCTTGTAAATGTATATTGTAATTTCATAGTAAATCTGGACCGTTCATTATAAGGTCGTAGATCTGATGGTAGAAGTTATGTTAGGGTTTTTTTCCCTTGATGAAAAACCTCTTTTCTGAGGGAAATGTATTGTGGCTATGTATCATTGTGAATATTGTATTCTGAGAGAGGAGACAATGAGAGAAAGAATAGGAAGTTACAACGTGTGTGTTGTAGGTTGTATCCCTTCATTTGCTAGATAATAATAAAGGAAGGACTTGGCAATTTCTCTTGTGGATGTAGCCTACACTGGGTGAACCATGTATATCTGTGTCTCTATTTTCTTGTGTATATTTGTGTTTTATTTCCACATTTTGTTTTATTTTATTGCTCCGCGATCCTGTTTTTCTAACAACTGGTATCAGATTGAAAGGTAACTCACAGGAAAAAAGGGTTCCTGGTTCGATTGGGAGCCATGGCGGAAAATGGAAAGTTTAGGGTCGAGAAATTTAATGGCCAAAACTACCAGTTATGGAAGATGTAGATGGAAGATTATTTATATCATAAGCATATGTTCCTACCATTGGGTGGAATAGCAAAGAAACTAATGACCATGAAGGACGAAGAATGGGAGGTTCTTGACAGAAAGACACTAGGAATGATACAACTGATCCTGGTAGCATCGATGGCTTTTAATATTTCGAAAGAAAAGACAATGAAGGAGCTGATGGACACATTGGCTAAATTGTATGAAAAACCCTTGGTGTCCAATAAGGTATTTCTAATGAAGAGTTTATTTAATATGAAGATGTCAGAAGGTGGGTCTGTTGCAGATCATTTAAATGAATTTAATAGGGTTACTAATCAGCTAATATTTGTAAAAGTGGATTTTGATGATGAGGTCATGGCTCTTCTAATATTGTGCTCATTGCTAGAAAGTTGGAACGGCTTGGTCATGGCTGTAAGTAACTCTCTCTCTGGTTCAAATACTTCAAAATTTGATGATGTTGTTGGTGTTATTCTTAGCGATGAAATGCAATGGAAAATCATAGGTGAGACATCAGGTAATGTGTTGAACAAGGAGAATAGGGGAAGACAAAAAGATAGAGGAAATAGATCACAAAATCATGGGAATTCTAGGAAGGGTAGATCCAAATCCACAATGGGAAAGATAGAGTGCTGGAATTGTGTGAAGAAAGGACATATGAAGAAAGAATGCAAAGCTCCAAAGAAACAAAGAGATGGACAACCAAAGAAAAATCAAGAAGCAAATGTAATAGGTGATGTGTTACAAGATGCTTTGATTCTTTATGTAAATAATATTTCTAAGTCTTGGGTAGTAGATTTAGGGGCTTCATTTCATGCCACACCCCACAGGAAACATTTTCTAGATTATGTTCAAGGTGATTTTGGACATGTTCATTTGGGTGATGATGCACCATGCAAAATTGTTGGAATGGGAAAGGTTAAAATAAAGCAAAGAAATGGAAACCAATGGTTGTTGAAAGAGGTAAGACATGTTCCATATCTAAGGACAAATCTAATTTCAATAGGGCAGTTGGAAAGTGAAAGTTGTATATCCATATTACAGATAAGATGTGGAAGGACACAAAAGGATCACTGGTGATAGCAAAATGAGAGAAGGTAGGTACATTGTATTTATGTACTGGTAATACTGACTCTTCTATCTCTTTAGCTTCTACAAGAGTGGATACAACATTGTGGCATCATAGGCTTGGACACATGAGTGAGAAGGGGATGCAGATACTTCACAAAAGAATTTTTTTCTAGATCTTAAACAAATTGATTTGGATTTCTGTGAGCATTGTGTTTATGGAAAACATAAGAGAGTCATATTTCTCAGAGTCGGAAAAGAAAAGAAGGGTGAAAGGTTAGATCTTGTGCATACAGATGTATGTGGACTAACTCAAGTATCATCTCTTGGTGGATCTTTTTATTATGTTACTTTTATTGATGATGCAACTAGAAAAACTTGGGTTTATTTCATTCGACAAAAATCTGATGTTTTTGATACTTTTAAGAAATGGAAAGCTTTCATTGAGAATGAGACAGGAAAAAGGTTGAAGTGTCTCAGATCAAACAATGGAGGTGAATATTGCAACAAGGATTTTGATGATTACTATTCATACCATGGGATTCACAGAGAGAAGACAAATCCAAGAACCCCATAAGAAAATGTTGTGTAAGAAAGGATAAACATGACAATCATGGAGCGTGCAAGGAGTATGAGATTGCATGTTGGTTTGCCCTTACAATTCTAGGCAGATGTTGTAGATATTGTTGTTTACTTAATAAATAGAGGACCTTCAAGCTCTTTTGATGGTAGAATTCAAGAGGAGGCATGGACAGGTAAAAAGGTAAACTATTCTTTTTTGAAGACTTCGGTTGTGAATCATTTGTCCATATTGATAAAGAAAAAAGAACAAATCTTGAGGCAAAATCCAAGAAGTGTACCTTTATTCTATACAATGTTAATGATTTTGGTTATCACTTATGGGATTATGAAAATAACAAAATCATTAGGAGTGGAGATGTCATATTCAATGAGAAGGTTATGTACAAATATCAGTTGCAGGGAAAGAAACAGGAAAAAGAAAAACCATAATACATAATGCTTGATGAGATCATTGAAAAAGAAATTCCAAAGGAACCAAAAAATCAAAATGTACAACAACATGATCAGTAAGTACCTCAAACTCCTGCAAGTGTTGTTAGAAGATCTACCAGGTTAAGTAGACCCCCTAAATGATACTCTCCTTAATTGTATTATTGATTGTTGACTAATTCTGGTGAACCAGAATGTTATGAAGAAGCAATGTAGGTAAACACCAAAAAGAAGTGGGAGAAAGGTATGAAAGAGGAAATGGATTCCATGTAAATAACCAAACTTGGGAGTTGGTTCAGTTTCTTATAGGAAAAAGAGCATTGCATAATAAATGGGTTTACAAGTTGAAGGAATAATATGGAGGAAAAAAACGGTACAAGGTTAGACTTGTTGTAAAGGGGTTTGCACAAAAGAAAGGTATATATTTTGATGAAATATTTTCTCATGTTGTTAAAATGA
>SNQJ01S0164805.1:21714-32272 GCA_010110895.2 Picea sitchensis | reverse complement strand
GACATATCTTTATGGCTTGAGCTTATCATCATATAAAAAATTCACCCAATATGGGTTAACACTTGCCACTCTTTGTACAGAAATTGTACTCACCTAACAAAGGTACTTTTTTTTTTCAAAAAAGGAAAAAGCCTACAATACATGTAGCAAGATCATTGTGGGCAGACAAATGAGATAGCTATATTACAAAACAATCATATTAAGCTAATAATCCGAAAATATAATTACTTATATATAACTTTATGTTGTACAAATCCCAGAACTTCATAAGAGAGCCCAACAAACAAAAAAATCAGCCAGAGGGTACATATATTAACTAAAATCTGTTACAAAAATTTACATAACATGAAATACAATATTATGTCAATTATTTGACACAATTCCATATTTGAGTGTTTGTTTATAGACATATCTTTATGGCTTGAGCTTATCATCATATCAAAAATTCACCAATATGGGTTAACACTTGCCACTCTTTGTACAGAAATTGTACTCACCTATTAGTTTAAAAGCATAAACTTATTGCATCACCAGTGATCTCCACAAGAACACAATCCATTGGTAAAATGGTGGAAACGATTTGCATCTCTCACAATAATTTCTCGCCCAACAATCTTGCAAATGAACTTAGTGGCATTATGGCAGTCACGACACACACGAAGGTTTTTCATGATACGGATGGGGGTGCCTGGGCTTGTATTGATGATCCCAAAACTAATGGCTAACTTCTCACTATGACTGCATAGAATGTCTTCCTTCATCTCCTCCTCCACATCATGTAGCACAAGATTTGTGTTAGGCACAAAACCTGCTTTCTTCATTTGCCCATACAAATTTTCCGACGTTGCATAAATTTTTTCAGATTGAGGATGGGTTTTATCTCTGACGAGGAATGAATGAACCTCTCTATTTACCTCAATAAAACTGCATCCTGGTTGCTTCTTCACTTCCCTTTCTTTCATCATTGTCCTCAACTTTGCAACCTCCTCCCACCTGCCTGCCTCGGCATATATGTTTGACAACAGTACATAATATCCAGCATTATTTGGTTCTAATTTGAAAAGGTGTTTTGCTGCTTGTTCTCCAAGCTCGATATTGCCATGAATTCTGCAGGCCCCGAGCAAGGCCCCCCACACGTTACTCTGTGGCTCTAATGGCATCTTTTTGATAATGTCATGTGCTTCATCTAGATGACCGGCACGCCCAAGAAGGTCAACCAAGCATGCATAATGCTCCAGTTTAGGTGCAAGTCCATAATCCGACTTCATGCATTCAAAGTATTGCCATCCCTGGTCGACTAATCCTGCATGAGAGCAGGCGGTCAAAACAGCAGTGAAGGTGATATGATCCGGCTTTGTGCCTGTCTGTTGCATTTGAGAAAAAAGAGCAAGAGCATCCTCACCATGACCGTGAATTCCATAGGCTAAAATCATTGCATTCCATGAGACTACATCTCGATTCAACACCTTGTCAAACACTTGTCGAGCGATGCTTATATGCCCACATCTGGCATACATGTCCACAATTGCAGTGCCCACAGCAATATCGGATTCAAATCCACTTCTTATTGCATTACCGTGGATCTGCTTACCTTGTTCTAGAGCCATTAAATCAGCACATGCAGGAAGAACACTAGCCATGGTGATTGAGTTGGGTTTTACTTTCTCAACTTGCATTTCAATGAAGAATGCCAGGGCTTCATGGGGTGGGCCATTCTGGGAATAACCTGCAATGATTGCAGTCCATGACACAACATTTTGTTTAGGCATTCTTTCAAACAGTTTGTGGGCAATGTTAACATTCCCACATTTGGCATACATGTTTACAAGCCCAGTACCCACAACAACATCACATTCAAATCCGCTTCTTATTCCATAACCGTGGATCTGCTTACCTTGTTCCAAAGCCAATAAATGTGCACACGCAGGGAGAATACTAACTATGGTGATTGAGTCAGGTTTTATTCCCTGGACTTGCATTTCATTGAAAAATGCCAAGGCTTTATCAAAATGGCCATTCTGGACATAACCAGCAATGATTGCATTCCATGAAACAACATTTTGTCTACGCATTCTTTCAAACAATTTGCGGGCAATGTTAACAACCCTACATTTGGCATAGAAGTCTACAAGTGCATTGCTAACAACAGCATCAGATTCAAATCCACTTCTGACTGCATAACCGTGGATCTGCTTCCCTTGTTCCAGAGCCAATAAATGGGCACATACAGATAGAACACTAACTGTGGCAATTGAGTCAGGTTTTATTCCCTGGACTTGCATTTCACTGAAGAATGCCAATGCTTCATGGGGGTCGTCATTCTGGGAATAAGCAACAATTATTGAAGTCCATGACACAACATTTTGTTGAGGCATTCTTTCAAACAATTTGTGGGCGACGTAAATATCTTGACATTTGGCATACAGGTCTACAAGCGCATTGCCAACAACTACATCAGATTCAAATCCATTTCTTACTGCATAGCCGTGTATCTGCTTACCTCGTTTCAAATCCAATAAATGGGCACATGCAGGCAGAACACTAACTGTGGTGATTAAGTTGGGCTTTATTCCCTGGACTTGCATTTCACTGACGAATGCCAACGCTTCATGGAAATGRCCATCCTGGGAATAACCAGCAATSATCGCATTCCATGACACAACATCTCGTTTAGGCATTCTTTCAAACAGTTTGTGGGCAATGTTGACATTCCCACATTTAGCATACATGTTTACAAGCCCAGTCCCTACAAGAACATCATTTTCAATACCGCTTCTTATTGCATAACCATGGATCTGCTTACCTTGCTCCAGAGCCAATAAATGGGCACACACATGCAGAACACGAACAACGGGAATTGAGCTGGGTTTTATTCCGTGGACTTGCATTTCACCAAAGAATGCCAATGCTTGATGGTGAAGGCCATTCTGGGAATAACCAGCAATTATTGCATTCCATGAGACAACATCTCGTTTAGGCATTCTATCAAACACTTCGCGTGCATTCTCTATATCCCCGCACTTGGCATACATTGAGGCGAGTGCAGTACCTACAAACACATCCGATTCAAATCCCCTTGCGATGATATCTTCATGAATCTTTCTGCCTGCTTGGAAATTCGATAGTCTGCCGCATGCATTGATTACAGAAATAAATATCGACTTGTCGGGATCTATGCCTGCGCGTTGCATCTGATAGTACATCCTCAAACCTTTGTCCCAGAAGCCGTTCTTTACATAACCTCTGATGGTGTCGTTCCATAAGAGAGCAGTGCTTTGTTTATGTTTGTGTATATCCGTTTGTGTGAATTGGATTTGGTTATCATATGCTTTGGCACATGCTGAAATTTCTCTCGCCTTCTTCACTTGATTCCTACGCCTCTGGTTAACTGCTGCAGCAACAACAATGGAGGTGGGAGTAGAACGACAACCATAGAAATAAAAACAAATATGATAAGAATGCAGAATCGGCGTGTGATGGAAGGAAGTTTCAATAGGCGATGGAAAGGGGGATAGGCATGGAGACGAAGGTAAGAAAAATAAGAACATATCCATCCTATCAGGCAAGGTAAGGGAGGGAGGTCTACCATAACACGCCCATTATTCACTGTAATTTTGCTGCATCAATTACATGTTCATCCCTTTGTTGGAATGTTATTGTTTGCGCGGGACAATATGCATCTCACACCCACACTACTTAAGCCAAAACTCAGCAAGAGTATCACAAGTCTGTTTTGTTTATAATGTCTGAACAGGATTAGCGGGTGCCTCCATGTATTTTCCCTATCCATCCTTCCACGGGAAAGATTCAAAAATTGGGAGAGATTGATCCGCTGAATATGAGAGAATATCATGCGTTCCATTTTTCACCGTGCGATTCTGAGAGCAGATTGTTAACGAGCGATTTTTTAAACATTAAACTCGATGGGAGGATAACAAATAAAATTTTATCTCCCATTTAAGCAATCATTCTTTAAGCTTTTGAGCAATCATAATTGTTGTTGCTTGAGCTTTGAGCTTTCTCAATGTGAAAATCTACATACTACAAATCATAATTTAAAAACATAAAATGTTGATTGTAAAGGGTATAAAATTACAATTTTTTTTGTAATGCATTAAATTTTCGAATGGTGTCATAGTGTATAATTGGAGTGCTTCCACACTAAGAATATGAGTTATTCTTTCAAGGGATCCATGTATCTCCTCACCTTCAATATCTCTTGTAACAAAAAGCCTTAGTCCCACATTGTGTCTAAAGTGTTCCATGGTATAGGGAGTGCAGTTTTGAAATTAAATTATGAGATCTAACTTAATGAAATATGAATTTATTTTGGTAGTTTTTTATTGGACAATTGGTTGTCATTGATGTCAACCCTTAGAGCATTCAAGATACCCAAGAGTTGTGATTGAGATTGATGGTGAGTTAGTTGTCATTGATATCAACAAGAGTGGTTGATGTTAGCAGATGTGTTAGGTGCATTTGATGAAGTCTACATGAAGCCCTGAAGGTGTGGTCATGAGACCCGAAGTTGTTCGAGGAATAAGGACACGAAGGACAATGCAAATGCAAGTAACAAACTCATAGATCGATAGTCATCGTCATGTTGTTTCCGGTGATAGGTGGTATGCCACGTAGTTCCTCACAGTTGAGGAGTTATGGCCTTGTGAAGTTAGAAGCCCCAAAGAATGGTTAAGAAGCCCCTAGTTGGTTACAAGTCTTTAATGAAAGGGTAAAGTGGTTGTAACAAGAAAGTCAAGAAGCCCCTAAGATTAAGGAAATAAGTTACCCAACAAAAGTATAAATACACGTTAAGGAGTCATTCACAAGTACATTCACTCACTTATTATAGTGAACTAGTGATCTATTTGGCAAGTTTGCGATGGACAAAATCTGAGGTAGCGACAAGTGAGAAGTGCAGGAGTTTTGGAATTACAGAGGAGAGGTAGTGTTTTCTGTAAAAATCTTAATTGGCTTATCCCCACAAGTCAGATAACTAGTGTCCTGCAAGGCATCCCCACGGGTTGCACATTACTTGTCACACGAGGCCCCACGATAAAGGAGTTCTTAGTCCTATGAGGCTAAGACAAATTTGGGGGTTATGTTGGTGCCAGCCTGCTGGGGACTGAGGAACGATTACAGAGTTTCAACTTAGCTACAAGATCAAACGTAAGTTTTAAGGGTTATGCTTATGTTGTTATGGCACATGCATAGTGGTGATGATACATGATTTGGTACACCTTGATGATGACATGATACCTTGTTAGAAGTAGACTCTTGGCTATCTTGATATCTAGTTTGGTATATGTCATGGTTATGGTTTATTATTAGAGACATATCTTTGAGATTTTAATACATGGTTGAAGTTCACACTTGGTATATGGTAGCACATGTATGAGATACACCTCTTGGTGATGTTAGTACTTTATTGAGATACATGGCACATGGTTTGAGGTACATCTTGGTTATATGTTGATGATGTGATGATCATGCCTTTGGTATCTTGTTGAGGCATATGGTATATGTATGAGGAACCTCCTTGGTGCATGGTGTGAGGCATATTCTTGGTACGTGTCTCGGTGACATTGATACATGTTGAGGTACACCTTAGTGATGTTATGGTACATTGATTAGTATCACATCTTGGCTATATTGGTATCTTGGTTATGTTTGAGACACTTCATTGTTGATATCCTATGATATGGTACATGGTTGATGTACTTGGTGTGGTACATGGTTGATGCACGGTTTGGTACATGCTTTGATGTATGGTTGATGCATGGTTTGGTATAGGTGTTGGTGCATTGTTGATGCACAGATTGGTACAAGTTTTTAACACATGTTGGTACAGGTGTTGATGCATGATTGATGCATGGTTGATACAAGTTGATGTACATGATTTGGAGATGGTATCCATGTGAGAGGATATGGTTTGTTGATGTTGAGTATCAACAGTGGTGACAGGTTGATGATGGTATGTCAGTGATAGTGACAGGTTGGATAGAGTGATAGGTTGAAAGGTTGTAGGTTGATGTGACAGTGACAATGACAGTGGAAGTTATTGTGGTAGTGACAGTTTGGTCTACACTTATATTTCAGGGCATCAGGACGAGACAAATAAAGGGGGTTGTAGCCTCCTTCCGGACAGCGTCAAAGAACACATGGAGTTGGAGTTTCCTTCAAGTTGGAGCCTGAGAATCATGGAGTTGTAGCTTCCTTCTGGTTGGAGCTAGATAATTCAGGGAGTTGCAGCTTCCTTCAGGTTGGATCCTGTAAATAGGGGGTCATAGCCTCCTTCCAGTTGTAGCTAGAGAATTGGGAAGTTGGTGTTTCCAATGAATATATTCTTGACAATATATAAGAAAACATTTTGTGGTTTTCTCCCATTTGGGTTTCCACGTAAATTTTGGTGTACTGTGTATTTGATGTGATGTTGCATATGTTTATATGCTCATGACATATTAAATGCAAGCATAGATGATACTTTGATGATATACTATTGATAAGATTGAAATTTATATATTGTGGTTGAAAGTGGTAAAAGTGTTCATACCGATTCACCCCCCTCTCAGTATTCCAACAATTGGTGTCAGAGTGGGTTCCTTCAGGAAATATTTTAACCACTGGAAGGAAGATCATGGAGTACACTATGTTTGGGGTACCACAGTTTGATGGTCAGAATGGTCAGAGATTTGAAATGTGGAGTATCAGGATGAAAAAATTTTTAGAGGCACATGGATATGATGTTTGGAAACCGGTTGTTACAGAATATACCGCTACTAAGAAACTGAAGACTGCAGCCAAGAAGGAATTGAAAAGAAACCACAAAACAACAATGGATTTCATCTAGGAAGGATTACCCGATCCAGTAAGAGAGAAAGTTGGAAAATGTTCATCAGCTAAAGAACTTTGGGATAAGCTACATAATCTCTACCTTGAAGAGTCTCCCATCACAAAGACAAAGAATGTTAAAGAATATGCAAGAAAAGAAAAAGAAGAAAGATGTTCATCATGTTAGACAGATTCAGAATAAGAATATTGTGAATAAGTCATAGTAGATATTGAAGTAGAATTAATCGGTGCTTTAGATAAATTGACGAAAGAAAGGAAAAAAAAACAAGTCTCTTGAGGAACAATTAGTCAAGAATAATTCTCAAGAAAGTTCCAAAGAAGCCCATCAGGTCATCGTGAATCTAAAATATTAGTTAGAAGAATCCAGAAGAATTGAAGAAACATACAAAAGTCAGATAGAAAAGAAGCAACGTTTGGAAGCCGTAATAGTAGCCCAAAGAAAAGAAGCAGAGAAGAGAGATAATATTTTGACAGATCATCTCAAGGAAAGATCTAAGGATTTAAACCATCTTGAAGTTGAGTTTAGTCAACAAGAAAAAGGAATTGAAGAAGAAATCATCTCCTTGAAGATCCAACTTGAAGAAGCAAAGATAATGAAAGAAGTCATAAAGATTCAAATGATGAAGAAAGAAGAAGAGGTTGAGAAACTTGAAGAAGAAGTTGTCACATTGAGAGTTAAAATCATCAATCTTAGTAAGAACATTGAAGAGAGAGAAACATCCAAATCATCAGTAAAGAAAGATGAAGAGAAACACTCCAGGTTGTCAGAAAGAGTTACGAAGAAGTACTCAAAGGAAAGAATCATTGTCAACAAGAATCAAAGAAGAATGAGTATAATATAGATACATCTTCAACAATACTGTCCACATTCAAGCAACAAAGAAGCTTCAATCATGATGAAGGGATCAACATAAAATAAGATTGTGATCAACCGAGACATGAATTCAGAAGGACTACGCCGCAATGAATATCATTCACCCCCAGGTATGTAAATTTCTTTTATGGCCATTATTTTAATTGTACTAACTTTGGACATATAGTTGTAGATTGCAGGGCTTATGGAAGAAATGTTCAAGCAAGAAATGTTTATGTGGCCCCACATAACATTGAATGTTACAAATGTCACAATTATGGTCACATAAATTGGAATTGTAGAAGCATGATAGAGCCCTCCATGAAATAAAACATAGATGACAGGTACATGAAGGTTTGGAAAAGAAAAGAAAGACAAGAAGAGCAGGTGAATAAAGAATAGGTCCCAGAGATCACAGGATTTCTAGTAGTGTGAGAAATAGAAGAAGAACGTAAGCAAGCCCAAGAGATTGTACTCTCAGGAATTGCAGTGAAAGATCATAATGAATCCACAGGAAAAAATAAAGAAGTCAGAGTTCTGAAAAATGATGAGTCTACAGACGAAGAGGAATATTACTCTGCATTAGAGCAAGTATTTTTTCGAGCCATCCATCTTGGAGACTCCTAGTAAATATGAATATTGAATAGGGGGAGTCTAAGTAACATCTCTACAGATAAGAGAACTATCTTTCGAGCGGTTTGAAGTGCTTGCAAAGACAGATTCATAGAAGCCAGATGGTAGAAGTATAAAATGACAGATTGATCGATTGAGAAGCATAGTTCCCATGTAGATATCAGAGGAATCTCATTGATGCACTTTTCAAGAAGGGATATATTCATTACATGTTTGAGGATGTATTGTAGATCAATGGACATATTTTATTCAGTCTGAGAAACAAGAATATGTGATGATCAGTTGCAGTAGAGAATCTTTCATAATAGCACAGTGATAGATGGGTCAACATTGTGAACAATTGATTAGCAAAGTTATGGACAACGTATGACATATGGATAGAGATAGATTTATGAGACCATTGGCAGGTCTAGACAGATTTATGGTAGAGCATGTTTACCATTAGAATCCATAGAATCACTGGACAAGTGGAGTCAGTTGGTCACAAGAAGACAAGCAGTGAAAGGCATAGCATAACATGGAAAGAGAAACCTTCAGCGGAAGCTATATCATCGGAGGGACATTGTTGAAATTGTATGGTCGTTGATGTCTAAACAATGAACATAACAGGCCACGAAGATTTGAATTCAAGAAACTTCGAATGCTTTTTATATATGTCATATAATTACAAGAGGAAGCATCAATGGACAATAAGCAGTGTTGGAAGAGAGGAAATGAAACATACACAGGAAGTACCATATTGTTCTACATCTTCCAGAGAAGTCAAGGAAAGAGAAATCATTAGAAGAAGAGATCCATAAATGAATATCAATAGCATGCAAACAGGGGGATACATACTGATAGGGGGAGTTATCCATTTTCCCATGGTCAAAGGGAGAGAAAGAGAAATATCATAAGAGAAATATTCAAGCACATGAAGTCAGAAGAGCATTGTTTAGAAAAGGTATACCTTCAGGGGGACTCACTATTTGTTATTGATATTAAACAAAAAGATAAACTTGGAGAGAAACATGAGAAGAGAAACACATGAAGAGAAAGAATAGAACCATGAAGACAGTGGGAGAAACCCCAAAGGGAGATACCCTTTTCCATTGATGTCAAAGGGGGAGAGAGAGAAACATTGATGAGGAGCAATGGTCACAGGGGGAGCATGTATATTGGAGTATGAGTGTTGACATCAATGTTGGTGTTTCCATTAATGCCAAAGGGGGATATTGTTGGACAGTTGGTTGTCATTGATGTCAACCCTCAGAGCATTCGAGATACCCCAGATTTGTGATTGATATTGATGGTGATTTAGTTGTCATTGATGTCAACAAGAGTGGTTGATGTCAGCAGATGTGTTGGGTGCATTTGATGAAGTCTACTTGAATACCATAAGGTGTGGTAATGAGACTTGAATTTGTTTGATGAATAAGGACATGAATGATAGTGCAAATGAAACTAACATACTCATCGATGGATAGTCAACATCATATCATTTTTGGTGATAGGTGGTATGTCACGTAGTTCCTCACGATTGAGGAGTTATGTCCTTGTGAATTTATACACCCCGAAGAATGGTCAAGAAGCCCCTTCTTGGTTACAAGTCTTTAATGAAAGGGTAAATTGGTTGTAACAAGAAAGTCAAGAAGCCCCTAAGATCAATGAAAGAGGTTACCCAAAAAAAGTATAAATACACCTCAAGGAGTCATTCACAAGTATATTCACTCACTTGTTCTATTGAACATCTTCTAGAGAACTAGTGATCTATTTGGGAAGTTTGCGACGACAAAATATGAAGTAGCGACAAGTGAGAAGTGCAGGAGTTTCAAAATTACATAGGAGAGGTAAGGTTTTCTGTAAAACCCCTAATTGGATGATCCCTACGGGTCAGAAATCTAGTTTCCCTCAAGGCATCCCCATGGGTTGCATAGTACTTGTCACATGAGGCCCCACGAGATAGGAGTTCTTAGTCCTATGAGGCTGTTATCACTCCAGGAAACTCTCCTAGGCTGTAAGTCAGATATGCTTGGTAACTTAATCTTTTGGTAACTGTTTTCTCAATAACAAATGTGGGTTTGGATCAAGTCGGCTGTCTGAATCATTTCTCACTCAAAACATGCATGAACACATTTAGATGGACAAAGCTTTCAACCACAAATGTTTAGAGAGTTTACAAATAAAGAGATGTATGGAGAAATAATTATTATATCAGCAGAATCACATATAAAGCATATATGA
>SNQJ01S0164805.1:11051-21664 GCA_010110895.2 Picea sitchensis | reverse complement strand
TGCATCTCACACCCACACTACTTAAGCCAAAACTCAGCAAGAGTATCACAAGTCTGTTTTGTTTATAATGTCTGAACAGGATTAGCGGGTGCCTCAATGTATTTTCCCTATCCATCCTTCCACGGGAAAGATTCAAAAATTGGGACAGCTTGATCCGCTGAATATGAGAGAATATCATGCGTTCCATTTTTCACCGTGCGATTCTGAGAGCAGATTGTTAACGAGCGATTTTTTCAACATTAAACTCGATGGGGAGGATAACAAATAAAATTTTATCTCCTATTTAAGCAATCATTCTTTAAGCTTTTGAGTAATCATAATTGTTGTTGCTCGAGCTTTGAGCTTTCTCAATGTGAAAATCTATATACTACAAATCATAATTTAAAAACACAAAATGTTGATTGTAAAGGTATAAAATTACAATTTTTTTTGTAATGCATTAAATTTTCGAATGGTGTCGTAGTGTATAATTGGAGTGCTTTCACACTAAGAATATGAGTTATTCTTTCAAGGGATCCATGTATCTCCTCACCTTCAATATTTCTGGTAACAAAAAGCCTTAGTCCCACGTTGCGTTTAAAGTGTTTCATGGCATAGGGAGTGCAGTTTTGAAATTAAATTATGAGATCTAACTTAATGAAATATGGATTTATTTTGGTAGTTTTCTATTGGACAATTGGTTGTCATTGATGTCAACCCTCAGAGCATTCGAGATACCCAAGAGTTGTGATTGAGATTGATGGTGAGTTAGTTGTCATTGATATCAACAAGAGTGGTTGATGTTAGCAGATGTGTTGGGTGCATTTGATGAAGTCTACATGAAGCCTTGAAGGTGTGGTCATGAGACCCGAAGTTGTTTGAGGAATAAGGACATGAAGGACAATGCAAATGCAAGTAACAAACTCATGGATCGATAGTCATCGTCATGTTGTTTCCGGTGATAGGTGGTACACCACGTAGTTCCTCACGGTTGAGGAGTTATGGCCTTGTGAAGTTAGAAGCCTCGAAGAATGGTCAAGAAGCCCCTAGTTGGTTACAAGTCTTTAATGAAAGGGTAAAGTGGTTGTAACAAAAAAGTCAAGAAGCCCCTAATATTAAGGAAACAGGTTACCCAACAAAAGTATAAATACACGTTAAGGAGTCATTCACAAGTACATTCGGTCACTTATTCTAGTGAACTAGTGATCTATTTGGCAAGTTTGCGATGGACAAAATCTGAGGTAGCGACAAGTGAGAAGTGCAGGAGTTTTGGAATTACAGAGGAGATGTAGGGTTTTCTATAAAAATCCTAATTGGCTTATCCCCACAAGTCAGATAACTAGTGTCTTGCAAGGCATCCCCGCGGGTTGCACAGTACTTGTCACGCGAGGCCCCACAAGAAAGGAGTTCTTAGTCCTGTGAGGCTAAGACAAATTTGGGGATTATATTGGTGCCAGGCTGCTGAGGACTGAGGAAAGATTACAGGTCAATATTACAGAGTTTCAACTCAGCTACAAGATCAAAGGTAAGTTTTAAGGGTTATGCTTATGTTGTTATGGCACATGCATAATGGTGATGATACATGATTTGGTACACCTTGGTGATGACATGATACCTTGTTAGAAGTAGACTCTTGGCTATCTTGATATCTAGTTTGGTATATGTCATGGTTATGGTTTATTATTAGAGACATATCTTTGAGATTTTAATACATGGTTGAAGTTCACACTTGGTATATGGTAGCACATGTATGAGATACACCTCTTGGTGATGTTAGTACTTTATTGAGATACATGGCACATGGTTTGAGGTACATCTTGGTTATATGTTGATGATGTGATGATCATGCCTTTGGTATCTTGTTGAGGCATATGGTATGTGTATGAGGAACCTCCTTGGTGCATGGTGTGAGGCATATTCTTGGTACATGTCTTGGTGACATTGATACATGTTGAGGTACACCTTAGTGATGTTATGGTACATTGATTAGTATCACATATTGGCTATATTGGTATCTTGGTTATGTTTGAGACATTTCATTGATGATATCCTATGATATGGTACATGGTTGATGTATGAGACAATACATGGTTGATGTACTTGGTGTGGTACATGGTTGATGGTATGGTACAATTGATGCATGGTATGGTACATGGTTGATGCATGGTGTGGTACAGGTGTTGGTGCATTGCTGATGCATGGTTTGGAACATGTTTTGGTACATGGTTGATGCACGGTTTGGTACAGGATTTGATGTATGGTTGATGCATGGTTTGGTATAGGTGTTGGTGCATTGTTGATGCACAGATTGGTACAAGTTTTCAGCACATGTTGGTACATGTGTTGATGCATGATTGATGCATGGTTGATACAGGTTGATGTACATGATTTGGATATGGTATCCATGTGAGAGGATATGGTTTGTTGATGTTGAGTATCAGCAGTGGTGACAGGTTGATGATGGTATGTCAATGATAGTGACAGGTTGGATACAATGATAGGTTGAAAGGTTGCAGGTTGATGTGACAGTGACAATGACAGTGGAAGTTATTATGGTAGTGATAGTTTGGTCTATACTTATATTTCAGGGCATCAGGGCGAGGCAAAGAAAGGGGGTTGTAGCCTCTTTCCGGACGATGTCGAAGAACACATGGAATTGGAGTTTCCTTCAAGTTGGAGCCTGAGAATCATGGGGTTGCAGCCTCCTTCTGGTTGGAGCTAGATAATTCAGGGAGTTGCAGCTTCCTTCGGGTTGGATCCTGTAAATAGGGGGTCATAGCCTCCTTCCAATTGTAGCTAGAGAATTGGGAAGTCGGTGCTTCCAATGAATATATTCTTGACAGTATATAAGAAAACATTCTGTGGTTTTCTCCCATTTGGGTTTCCACGTACATTTTGGTATACTATGTATTTGATGTGATGTTGCATATGTTTATATGCTCATGATATATTGAATGCAAGCATAGCTGATACTTTGATGATATACTATTGATAATATTGAAATTTATATAATGTGGTTGAAAGTGGTAAAAGTGTTCATACTGATTCACCCCCCTCTCAGTATTCCAACAATTGGTGTCAGAGTGGGTTCCTTTGAGAAATATTTTAACCACTGGAAGGAACATCATGGAGTACACTATGTTTGGGGTACCACAATTTGATGGTCAGAATAGTAAGAGATTTGAAATGTGGAGTATTAGGATGAAAACATTTTTAGAGGCACATGGATATGATGTTTGGAAATCGGTTGTTACAGAATATACCACTACTAAGAAATCGAAGACTGCAGCCAAAAAGGAATTGAAAAGAAACCACAAAACAACAATGGATTTCATCCAGGAAGGATTACCCGATCCAGTAAGAGAGAAAGTTGGAAAAGGTTCATCAGCTAAAGAACTTTGGGATAAGCTACATAATTTCTAACTTGAAGAGTCTCCCATCACAAAGACAAAGAATGTTAAAAAAGATGCAAGAAAAGAAAAAGAAGAAATATGTTCATCATGTTAGACAGATTTATAATAAGAATATTGTGAAGAAGTCATAGTAGATCTTGAAGTAGAATTAATCGGTGCTTTAGATGAATTGACGAAGAAAGGGAAAAAAAAACAAGTCTCTTGAGGAACAATTAGTCAAGAATAATTCTCAAGAAAGTTCCAAAGAATCCCAACAGGTCATCGTGAATCTAAAATATTAGTTAGAAGAATCCAGAAGGATTGAAGAAACATACAAAATTCAGATAGAAGAGAAGCAACGTTTGGAAGCCATAATAGTAGCCCAAAGAAAGGAAGCAGAGAAGAGAGAGAATATTTTGATAGATCATCTCAAGGAAAGATCTAAGGATTTAAACCAGCTTGAAGTTGAGTTTAGTCAACAAGAAAAAGGACTTGAAGAAGAAATCATCTCCTTGAAGATCCAACTTGAAGAAGCAAAGATAATGAAAGAAGTCATAAAGATTCAAATGATGAAGAAAGAAGAAGAGGTTGAGAAGCTTGAAGAAGAAGCTGTCACATTGAGAGTTAAAATCATCAAGCTCAGCAAGAACATTGAAGAGAGAGAAACATCCAAATCATCAATAAAGAAAGATGAAGATAAGCACTCCAGGTTGTTTGAAAGAGTTATGCAGAAGTACTCAAAGGAAGGAATCATGGTCAAGAATAATCAAAGAAGAATGAGTATAATATAGATACATCTTCAACAAGACTGTCCACATTCAAGCAACAAAGAAGCTTCAATCATGATGAAGGGATCAACATAAAAGAAGATTGTGATCAATTGAGACATGAATTCAGAAGGACTGTACTGCAACGAATATCATTCGCCCCCAGGTATGTAAATTTATTTTATGGTCATTATTTTAATTGTACTAACTTTGGACATAAAGTTGTAGATTGTAAGGCTTATGGAAGAAATGTTCAAGAAAGAAATGTTTATGTGGCCCCACATAACATTGAATGTTACAAATGTCACAATTATGGTCACATAAATTGGAATTGTAGAAACATGATAGAGCCCTCCATGAAAGAAAACATAGATGTCAGGTACATGAAGGTTTGGAAAAGAATAGAAAGACAAGAAGAGCAGGTGAATAAATAATAGGTCCCAGAGATCACAGGATTTCCGGTAGTGTGAGAAAGAGAAGAAGAGCATAAGAAAGCCCAAGAGATTGTACTCTCAGGAATTGCAGTGAAAGATCATAATGAATCCATAGGAAAAAAATAAAGAAGTCAGAGTTCTGAAAGATGATGAGTCTACAGACGAATAGGAATATTACTCTGCATTAGAGCAAGTATTTTTTCGAGCCATCCGGCTTGGAGACTCCTAGTAAATATGAATATTGAATAGGGGGAGTCTAAGTAACAACTCTACAGATCAGAGAACTATCTTTCGAGTAGTTTGAAGTGCTTGCAAAAATAGATTCATAGCAGCCAGATGGTAGAAGTATAAAATGACAGATTGATCAATTGAGAAGCATAGTTCCCATGTAGATATCAAAGGAATCTCATTGACACACTTTCCAAGTAGGGATATATTCATTACATGTTTGAGGATGTATTGTAGATCAGTGGACATATTTTATTCAGCCTGAGAAACAAGAATATGTGATGATCAGTTGCAGTAGAGAATCTTTCATAATAGTACAATGATAGATGGGTCATCATTGTGGACAATTGATTAGCAATGTTATGGACAACATATGACATATGGATAGAGATAGATTTATGAGACCATTGGCAGGTATAGACAGATTTATGGCAGAGCATGTTTACCATTAGAATCCATAGAATCACTAGACAAGTGGAATTGGTTGGTCACAAGAAGACAAACAGTGAAAGGCATAGCATAACAGGGAAAGAGAAACCTTCAGCAGAAGCTATATCATCGAAGGGACATTGTTGAAATTGTATGGTCATTGATGTCTAAACAGTGAACATAATAAGCCATGAAGATTTGAATTCAATAAATTTTGAATGCTTTTTATATATGTCATAGAATTACAAGAGGAAGCATCAATGGACAATAAGAAGTAATGGAAGAGAGGAAATGAAACATACATAGGAAGTACCATATTGTTCTACATCTTCCAGAGAAGTCAAGGAAAGAGAAATCATTAGAAAAAGAGATCCATAAATGAAGATCATTAGCATGCAGACAGGGGGAGACATACTAATAGGGGGAGTTATCCATTTTTCCATGATGTCAAAGGGAGAGAAAGAGAAATATCATAAGAGAAATATTCAAGCACATGAAGTCAGAAGAACATTGTTCAGAACAGGTATACCTTCAAGGGGACTCACTATTTGTTATTGATATTAAACAAAAAGAGAAACTTGGAGAGAAACATGAGAAGAGAAACACATGAAGAGAAAGAATAGAACCATGAAGACAGTGGGAGCAACCCCAAAGGGAGATACCCTTTTCCATTGATGTCAAAGGGGGAGAGAGAAAAACATTGATGAGGAGCAATGGTCACGGGGGGAGCATGTATATTGGAGTATGAGTGTTGACATCAATGTTGGTGTTTCCATTAATACCAAAGGGGGATATTCTTGGACAGTTGGTTGTCATTGATGTCAACCCTCAGAGCATTCGAGATACCCCAGAGTTGTGATTGATAGTGATGGCAATTTAGTTGTCATTGATGTCAACAAGAGTGGTTGATGTCAGCAGATGTGTTGGGTGCATTTGATGAAGTCTACATGAATACTATAAGGTGTGGTCATGAGACTTGAAGTTGTTTGATGAATAGGGACATGCATGATAGTGCAAATGCAACTAATATACTCATCGATGGATAGTCAACGTCATGTCATTTTCGGTGATAGGTGGTACGTCACGTAGTTCCTCACGATTGAGGAGTTATGGCCTTGTGAATTTATAAGCCCCGAAGAATGGTCAAGAAGCCCCTAGTTGGTTACAAGTCTTTAATGAAAGGGTGAAGTGCTTGTAACAAGAAATTCAAGAAGCCCCTACGATCAATGAAATAGGTTACCCAACAAAAGTATAAATACACCTCAAGGAGTCATTCACAAGTATATTCACTCACTTATTCTATTGAACATCTTCTAGTGAACTAGTGATCTATTTGGCAAGTTTGCGACGACAAAATTTGAAGTAGCGACAAGTGAGATGTGCAAGAGTTTTGAAATTACATAGGAGAGGTAAGGTTTTCTGTAAAACCCCTAATTGGATGATCCCCGTGGGTCAGAAATCTAGTTTCCCTCAAGGCATCCCCGTGGGTTGCATAGTACTTGTCACGCGAGGCCCCACGAGATAGGAGTTCTTAGTCCCGTGAGGCTAAGACAAATTTTGGGATTATGTTGGTGCCAGGCTGCTCAGAACTGAGGAAATATTACACATCATTATTATAGAGTTTCAACTCAGCTACAGGATCAGAGGTAAGTTTTAAAAGTTATGCTTATGTTGTTATGGCACATGCATAGTGGTGATGATACATGATTTGGTACACCTTGGTGATGACATGATACCTTGTTAGAAGTAGACTCTTGGCTACTTGATATCTGGTTTGGTATATTTCATGGTTATGGTTTATTATTAGAGACACATATTTGAGATGTTAATACATGGTTGAAGTTCACACTTGGTATATGGTAGCACATGTATGAGATACACCTCTTGGTGATGTTGGTACTTTATTGAGGTACATGACACATGGTTTGAGGTACATCTTGTTGATATGTTGATGATGTGATGGTCATGTATTTGGTATCTTGTTGAGGCATATGGTATATGTATGAGGCACATCCTTGGTGCATGGTGTGAGGCATATTCTTGGTACATGTCTTGGTGACATTGGTACATGTTGATGTACACCTTAGTGATGTTATGGTACATTTATTAGTAGCACATCTTGGCTATATTGGTATCTTGGTATTATGTATATCTTGGTTACACTTGAGACACTTCATTGATGATATCCTATGATATGGTACATGGTTGATGTACTTTGTTGATGTATTTGGTGTGGTACATGGTTGATGGTATGGTACAGGGTTGATGGTATGGTACAGGTTTGATGCATGATATGGTACATGGTTGATGCACGATGTGGTACAGGTGTTGGTGCATTATTGGTGCATTGTTGATGCATGTTTTGGCACAGGTTTTGGTGCATGGTTGATGCACGATTTGGTATAGGTGTTGGTTCACTGTTGAGGCGCGATTTGGTACAAGTTTTGGTGCATGGTTGATGCACGATTTGGTACAGGTTTTGGTGCATAGTTGATGCACAGTTTGGTACAAATGTTGGTGCATTGTTGATGCCTGAATTGGTACAGGTTTTGATGCATGGTTGATGCATGGGTTGGTACAGTTGTTGATGCATGATTGCTGCATGGTTGATACAGGTTGATGTACATGATTTGGAGATGGTATCCATGTGAGAGGATCTGGTTTGTTGATGTTGAGTATTAGCAGTGATGACAGGTTGATGATGGCATGTCAGTGATATTGATAGGTTGGATACAGTGATAGGTTGATAGGTTGTAGGTCGATGTGACAGTGACAGTGATAGTGGCAGTGATTGTGGTAGTGACAATTTGGTATACACTTATATTTCAGGGCGTCATGATGGGAAAATGAAAGGGGGTTGTAGCCTCCTTCCGGTTGGTGTAGGAGAACACATGGAGTTGGAGTTTCCTTCAAGTTGGAGCTTGAAAATCAGGGGGTTGTAGCCTCCTTCTGGTTGGATCCTGTAAATAGTGGGTTGTAGCCTCCTTCTAATTGTAGCTAGAGAATTGGGAAGTTGGTGTTTCCAATTAATGTATTCTTGACAATATATAAGAAAACATTATGTGGTTTTCTCTCATTTGAGTTTCCACATAAATCCTGCTATACTGTGTATTTGATGTGATGTTGCTTATGTTTATATGCTCATGATATATTGAATGCAATCATCGATGATACATTGATGATATAATGCTGATAAGATTGAAGTTTATATATTGTGGTTAAAAGTGATAAAAGTGCTCATATTGATTCACCCCCCCTCTCAGTATTCCAACATTTTCTCCATTTTTATTTTTATTTTTATTTCTTTTTATACTTAAAAAAACAATAAGTTTTGTTTTCTCTTTCCTTGTTTTCATTTACTCTATATATCCACCAACTTAGTTGTTTGAGAAACATTCTCGAGGATTATTCATATTGTTGGAGGAAGTATGATCCAAATTATATTGAGGAGATGAAGGCAGAGATATAACAAGGAAACACATAGAGATATTGCAAGAGGCACAATAATACACTTAAAATCATATTCTATTTATGACTGTTTGGAATACAAAAGACTGTAAAATGCAAAGCATGCAAGCTATCTAGAATGGTGGTATTTTATCCCTTAAGAGAGAGATGTGTCGGAAAGAAGTTGATTACAAAGAGGCTAAAAATCCTTTTAACATAAAATCATCAATGGGAAAACCCTAACCCCAGAAGATGAAACGTCAAAAGGTTTGTGTGCCCCGTTGTGGTTAGTTGATACATCAACTTCTCGGGGGCGTAATGTTTTCATACGATATTTGTTTAGGGTGTTCTATAGCCCATTGGAAAAGTATATCCGAGAAGTACACATTTTGAATATCCCAAGATTTGTATTTATCTGCATGTGATGCATTGTCATGTCAAAATAAAACGTCGTTTAGGGCCTCAAAATGGCCTCAAAAGTTTGGGACCTGAAAAGTAGTAGAAAAATTACCAAGATTTGGAACCATTTTGAATTAGTGGAACATGTGGGTGGCCACCAGTATTCACCTGGATTGGTCCTCCCCCCTTAGGAATCAATGATCCCCATTGCATCAAGTTCCTCCATCAGATGGGGAAACTTTTGTTGAATCTTACTCTTGATGAGCCACTTGCCCTAGTGAAGAATTTGTCCTACTTTGATGACCCGATAGAGTCGGATGTGTTGTTGGTGGGTGCCCCTCATCTTGTTGTTCATGATCCTATCAATTTCCGCATATTCAATGGAGTCAAGATTTAGTTTTGTAGGGGAAAAGTGCTTGGTCACATCTGAAGTGTCTAGGAGAGGTGGAAAATATGGTCAAAGCAATTCCACATTCAATACGGGGTGCAAGCCAAGGAAAATGGGAATACTTAACTTAAAGGCATTCTCACCCATAACCTTGGTGATGGTGTAAGGCTCATATTAGAGTGGGAAGAGCTTCTGATGGGGTCTTATGAGGCGATCCTTTTGCAAATGAAACCATATATTATCTCCCACCTGAAACTTGTGTGGTACTCAAAGTTGATTGTGGCGTTGCTTATACTTAGCGTTGGATTTCTTCAAAATATCATGAACTTGTTGTTGGATGTGTTAGATTCGTTTAACAAATTTGACTGTTCAAATAGCCTCAGTGATTCAGGATCTTTTCGTGAGGTGACTTATTAAAGAATTGTATTAAATGAGCATAAACAAAAGTACACCATAAAGAAGGAAAAGCTCAGAATGAAAGAGGCATAATCATGCAATATGAACACAAAGAACTTGATAATGAAGTTCATCCCTACGTCTCCGGGTCCTGCTCTCAAATGGGTAGGTCTTTTTATTAACTCCACAAAAGAATTAGGCAAAATACATCAGTANCACAAAACTAACACCACCACTGCGTTCGTGGCGTCGTTTTACCTAAAAATGACTATCTCCATGCCTCAATCCAAGTCTGACACTTTCAGGCCCAAAAGACACCCCTACCTCGGTTTTCGTGCCACTGCTCCTGCAATAAATGACTGGACTACCTCGAAATGTGTGCCAAGTCTGTCTCAAAAACTGTGCCTAATCCATATCGTACGGACGCACTTGGTCTACCTCCTCTCTGTTCTGTTCTGAATGCACTGGCGAGCACCCCTTTTTATACAAAGCATAGGTGGTTATGCAAGAAGTGAAGTCGTTGGTGGAGTGGTTAGTGGAGGCTAAGTTAGGGAGTTGGTTGGCGGAGGTTTTAGGGTCGAATCCCACAACCTCCTTTTAATACACATGGTTCAACAAATTTTGGCGGGCTTTGCCAAATATGGCGGAGTGGCTACCAAATATGGTGGACAGTTAAGCGGACTGCTATATTTAGTGGCAGTTGGAATATGCCCCTAAAATGGTGGAACCGTCGCCATATTTGGCAGGGTTTTTT
>SNQJ01S0164805.1:0-11041 GCA_010110895.2 Picea sitchensis | reverse complement strand
AAATTCAGTCACGAGGTGTCATTGTGCATTTGCACGTTGCCATGTGGCATCCCATGACTAGGCCACGTGGGAGCCAATCATTGGCCCACATCACCTCACTTTCACAGTCAGCCTGCCACGTCACCTTTCTTCCACGTCATCCTACCACCTATCATATGGATTCCACGTGTCCTGTATGGACTTTACGGATGCCATGTGGCACTTTTTCATTGGTCCACGTGTCGGCTTGAAAAGTCCAAATTTGAGTGACACATGGCAACCTCTGGTGCTGCCACATGGCATGATGATGTCACCATGACATGTGTCACCCTCTATGCTTGCCATGTATGTTGTACAGATGTTGAAATCATCCATACTGATGTTGACATCAGCAGTACAGATGCTGACTCATCCCTGCTAACTCGACTAGGTTGACCAAAACTTTTACCGCGAATATATTTTGATCTGTAACTTCTTTTGACGAGTCGTTTGCGTCGTTAGAAATATTGCGACGTGCTCTTCGCGATCATGCTGTTTTAATTGAGTTTTGGGAACTTTTGAATTTTTTCCCTTTCTCTGCCTGCCGAAGCCATTCTAAGCATCCTGAGTTGCCTCTGCAAGTTCTGAGTTGTTCTTAGCCTATAATTTTTGGATCACGCCTTCCCACTGAGATCTTTTTGGACCACCAAAATCTTTCATCAATCAATAGGTAAGTGAGGGAAGAGTCCCCTCACTTTGTCCTTCTCTATCCACTTTGCTTTGCTTGGATGTGTTCCCTTTAAGCCTACTGGAAGATAATCAACATCACCCCTATGAAAAGTCCTCATCCTTCTGTCCAAGATGATATCTTCATGTAACTCATCTAAGTAATCAGGTGCAAACTCGTCAACTGAAGGTATTGAAACTTCCTCATCCTGATCCATGATCATGGGAGGCTAAAAAAGTTTCAAGTTGTCTACGTTCACAACTGAATAAATCTGCATGTACGATGGAAGGACTAAACAAAAAGCGTTAGTGTTGCTTTTCTCCAAGATAGTGAAGGTTCCATATCGGATGGGCTTGAGTTTCTTGCCTTCACCCTTCAATCATTCCTTGTTGATATGAATCCATACCTGGTCTCCAACCTGGAACTGATGATCAACCCTATGCTTGTCATGCCCAACTTTATACTGTGGTTGACTCTTCTCCAACTATTCCCTGACTACCTAGTGTATCTGTTGAATCCTTTGGATGAACTTGTGGGCTCTATCCTTTGTTCGTTCTTCATTCACATCAACATATATCCCATACATCAAGTCCAAAGGAACCTTTGGTAGGTATCCAAAACAAATCTCAAAAGATGAACTCTGAGTGGATGAATGTAAAGCTCGGTTATAAGCATGTTGTACATAGGTTATCTGTTCATCCCATAACTTAGGATGCTTGCGGCAGTAACCTCGAAGAAAAAGTACCACTATTATGTTTACCACCTATGTCTGTCCGTCGGTCTATGGATGGAAAACAATGCTCCTCTTCAATTTTGTGTCCATCATTCTCCACAAGATAGTCCAAAATCCCCCAAGGAATCGAGTATCTCGATCCGAGACAATGGACGTGGGTAACCCAAAGTGAACCCAAACATATTGAAAAAAGAGATTAGTAGCCTGATCAACAGTTATCTTCTTTTTACATGGCATCAAGATACACATATTGTTGAACCTATCGACTACAACATACAAATAATCACGACCCCCTTTGGTCATTGGTAAACCCCCTACAAAATCCATGGAAATGTTTTCCCATGGATGGGATGGAACAATAAGTGGTGAGTATAGCCCCAATTTTCTATTAGTGGGCTTACAAGTAGAACACATCACACACCCCTTTACATATTTAGTTACAATTGCTTTCATTTGAGACCAATAACAAAACCTCTACAAATGAGCCATATTTTTTCCTACCCCAAAATGCCCAGAAAAAAGAGAAGTATCATCTTCTCGTATCACATGGACTCGTTCACTTGTAGGAATACATAGCTTCCCAAGATGATAGAGTAATTTTCCCTGCAAACAATAGTTCTCTACCTGTGCACCATGGGTTAGCTTCTCATATACATTTTAAAAATCTTCATCGATGGCATATTGCTCTACGTAGCTATCATGAGATAAAAAGGTATTCTTCAAAATAATAGAAGCAACAATAGGAGGTCTAGAAAGCATATCAGCTACCTTGTTACTTGTACCCGTCTTGTACTTGATTACCAAATGAAATTGTTGTAAAAAACCCATCCATCTATAGTGTCGAGATTGTTGCAGTTTGGTTTGCGCTTGAAGATACTATAAGGGTCGGTGATCTATATGTACGATTGTTTCCTTCCCTAACAAGTAGTGCTTCCATTTCTTTACACTCTGGACTAATGCATACAACTCTTTATCATATGTAGGATAGTTAACAACAACTTGGTTAAAAGTTTCAGAGTGGTAACAGATAGGCTTATGATTTTGCATCAATACTACACCCATGGCGTATCCCCTAGCATCTGTCTCGATCTCAAATGGTTGTTGAATATTCAACAGTGCTAATGCTGGTGCAGTACTGATCTTCTCCTTCAAAATATCGAAAGCTTTTTGTTGCTTTCCTTCCCACTGAAAAGTGTTCTTCACACTGGTTAAGGCATGCAAAGGAGATATTATAAAGGAGAAGTTGGGAATGAATCTCCTCCAATACTGGACTGCACCCAAGAAGCTCTGATCTCAGTTACACTTTTTGGCTCAGGCCATTTTACAATTACTTCAATTTTGGAAGGATCAATCTTTAATTGTCCTCCTCCTACAATATGACCTAAGTACACAAGTGCAGTCTTGCCAAATTCACATTTCGACATTTTCATGTACAACTTTTCCCTTTGCAAAGTATCCAATACTTTCTTTACATGCCTTACATGTTCATCCCAAGTCCCGCTAAAAATAAGAATGTTGTCTAAATATACAATCACAAAGTTATCCAGGAAAGGCTGGAATACATCATTCATCACACGCATGAAAATTACAGGAGCATTACAAAGCCAAAATGACATAACTAACCACTCAAACAATCCTTGTTTTGTTTTAAAGGAAGTTTTCCATGCATCCTGTTTTGCAACCCTGATTTGATGATATCCATTGCGCAAATCCAACTTAGTGAAATAAATAACATTCTTCAACTGATCAAGTAAATCATCTATACGAGGAAGAGGGTATTGATTTTTCACCGTGATTTTATTCAAATCCCGGTAATCGACACACATTCGCCATGTGCCATCTTTCTTTGGCACCATCACGATCGAAGAACCACAAGGAGATGCACTAGGCCTGATGACCCCTTGATCCAATAAGCCTTGTACCTACTTCTTGATCTCTGTTATCTCCACAACCAACATCCTGTACATTCCTACATTAGGAAGAGGAGAATCATGTTGAAGATGTATCTCATGTTGGATTTCCCTCTTAGGAGGTAATCCATCCGGTTCCTAAAAAATATCATCATACTTAGAAACGATATCAATTAATTCATTTTTATGAGATGGATCACACCCTTGGAAACTGTAGGCTGTCCCAACATCTTTCTCTTTGATGACCATGAGTACATATCTATTATTAGTGGTTATGAGTCTTTTCATTTTCCTTGCACTAACAATTTTTGTATTTACCCTTATGTTGTGAGCTCTAACAATATATTCCACTCCCCCCTTAGTAAGGTGGTATTTGTTCTCATGATGAAAGAAGACTACTTTTCTGTCATAAAGATTCTTGAAAGTATTTTGTGGGAAATTGGAAGGTTTCTTTGTGGGATCTTCTTGAACATGTTTCCCCCTGTTCTCAACGTGAGTGGCTTGCACACAAACTTCGTTAAGACTTGTGGGGTTAAACAAGAGAAAAGTATGACAAATATAACTGTGAAGTGCTCCAATATACTTCATTAAAGGTTCGTAAGAATCCAAAGGAATATTCAATGCAAGAGATTTCTTCCTAAATTCTTTTGTGAAACTTTGTACAGTCTGACCTTTACTCTACCTTAAAGTTTTCCATCCCATCATTTCTTTATGTAAATACCCTAATGTATAGAACTGCTTCCTTATATCTAATTTAGATTCCGACCATGAGGAAATAAGATTACCACACTTACTTATGTCATGTATCTTGCTCTCCCACCATACGAGAGCGGTGCCTTCCAACCGAAGAGAATCCAGTTTCACTTTAACTTCCTCTTCGTCAATATGCTGAACACGACAATATACTTCAACCTGTCGGATCCAGTTATCTATTTTTTCAGGATTAACATCTCCATTAAACATAGGTAAATATAAATTTACATCAAGATTTAATAATGGTTTCTTAAAAGAGGCTTTATGGCTAGAATGATGAGAGTGATGAGAATGCTCAGAGGAAGAAGAACTAGAAATTGAAGGTGAAGATGGAGGCTCAAGAGGGCCTCCTCCAGCCCCTTGGTTTACCAAAGCATCATCATCTACATGTTCTTCCTTTTTCTTCCCTTTCTTCTTCATCCTCTTCTCATAATATCCATACATTCGTTCGACCATTTCTGACATGAGATAAAAGACCATGTGAAAGTATTTCTCATGTTCATCGCGCTTGTCCTCTTTTGCCATCTTTTTCCTTCGGGATGCACGAACAACTTCGGGATTGAAATTATTAAGAGTTCCTTCACCCTGCTTATTCTTGGCCCTAGTAAGCATTCATACTCAACAATTCAAGTCAAAGACGACTGCTCTGATACCAACATGATCCGGGATCTTTTCGTGAGGTGACTTATTAAAGAATTGTATTAAATGAGCATAAACAAAAGTACACCATAAAGAAGGAAAAGCTCAAAAGGAAAGAGACATAATCATGAAATATGAACATAAAGAACTTGATAACAACATTTGTCCCTGGTGGACTACGTCTCCAGGTCCTGCTCTCAAATGGGTAGGTCTTTTTATTAACTCCAGAAAAGAATTGGGCAAAATACATAAGTATACCTCATTTTGGAGTTAAGCTAGAAAAGATTTGATCAGATCAAAAAATTGACACCACCACTGCGTTCGTGGCGTCGTTTTACCTAAAAATGAGTGTCTCCACACCTCGATCCGAGTCTAGCACTTTCAGGCCCAAAAGACACCCCTGCCTCGGTTTTTGTGCCACTACTCCTGCAATAAATGACTGGACTACCTCGAAATGCATGCCAAGTCTGTCTCAAAAACTGTGCCCAATCTGTACTATACGGACGTGCTTGGTTTGCCTCCTTTCCGTTTTGTCCTGAATGCATTGGTGAACACCCCTTTTTATACAAATCGTAGGTGGTTATGCAATAAGTGAAGTCGTTGGTGGAGTGCTTAGCAGAGGCTAAGTTAGGGCATTGGTTGGAAAAGGTTCTAGGGTCGAATCCCACAGACCTCCTATTAATACACATGGTTCAACAAATTTTGGCGGGCTTTTCCAAATATGGTGGAGTGGCTACCAGATATGGTAGATGGTTAAGCAGACTGCTATATTTAGTGGCAGTTGGAATATGCCCCTAAAATGGTGGAAACGCCGCCATATTTGGCGGAGTTTTTTAATATATATATATATATATATATTTTAAATTCAGTCACGAGGTGTCATTGTGCATTTGCACGCTGCCATGTGGCAGCCCATGATTGGGCCACGTGGCAACCAATCATTGGCCCATGTCACCTCACTTGCACAGTCATCTTGCCACGTCACCCTTCTACCATGTCAACCTGCCACCTGTCGTACAGATGCCACGTGTCCTGTACGGATGCCACGTGGAACTTTTCCATTGGTCCACGTGTCGGCCTGAAAATTCCAAATTTGAGTGACATGTGGCAGCCTCTAGTGCTGCCATAAGGCATGTTGACGTCATCATGACACATGTCACCCTCTATGCTTTCCACGTATGTTGTACAATCATTGACATCATTTGTACTAATGCTAACGTCAACAGTACGGATGCTGACTCATCTCTGCTGATTGGGCTAGGTTGACCAAAATTTTGACTAGGAATATCCTTCGATCCGTAACTTCGTTTGACGAGCTGTTTGCATTGTTAGAAAGCTTGTGACACACTCTTCGCGATCATGATGTTTTAATTGAGTTTTGGGAACTTTGAATTTTTTCCCCTTCTCTTCTCGCTGAAGCCATTCTGAGCATCCTAAGTTGCCTCTACGAGTTATGATTTGTTCTTAGCCTTCTCTGGATCCTTTTTGGATCACTCAGTTAGAGAATGGGAGGAATTTTCCTGTGCAACTACAATGGGTAGAGATATGTTAATGGGAGCCAATGGCTGGAACCCCAAGCACACCAGAAAAGTGTTGTGTCTAATAGATTTGTAGAGGGCTCCATTGTAGCTATGTTCAACATAAAGAAGAATATCATCCCATGTGCATGGATGTTTGAAATTATACATCCTTGGGATATGAACAATCATTTTGTTAACAACCTTTGTTTATCCATCAATTTGTGGGTGGAAGGTAGTCGATTTGGTTATTTGGGTGTCCATCATTGACCATAGGATGGACCATAAAGTACTCATGAACCTACTGTATCAATTTGAAAGAATGATCTGCGGGAGCCCAAAATGAACCCAAACATGTTCAAATAAGAGCTTAGTGGTGGCCTTGGATGTGATACTCTTCTTGTAGGGATCCAAAATTGTCATCTTAGAGAATCTATCAAAAACCACGAAGACGTAGTCATTACCATGCTTGGTTGAAGGTAGATCGGACATGTAATCAATGGAGATGGACTCCCAAGGCCCTTGTTTCTTGATGGAGGGTTTGGAAATGGCACAAGAAGTGCAGGATATGATATACTTGCAGACATATTATCGAAGCTTCAACCAATAAAAATGTTTTTACAATACTTCCATTGTTTTTTCCATGCCAAATTTTCCTACCTCCCGAATGTAATGAGCTTCCAAAATCAGCTTTTCACACTCACTTGAAGGAAAACAGAGATGGATTAGATGACATAACAGTCCATCCTAGAGATGAAATTATCGAACCGGTTTTCCTACGCTCAATTTCTAATAGGTAGCATCAAATTCAGAGTCATTGTTGTATAATTGTGGCCATTCGAAGGTCTCATTCCCACATGAGTTAAGAACTATGGTTAGCACTGTAGTCGAGCATCGATTGAGGTAGTCTACAACATGGTTCATGTTTCCCTTCTTATACTTGATGTTCAAGTGTAATTGTTACAGGCATGTGGACCAATTCTGATGGCGGCCATTCTATAACTTTCCTTGAGTATGCATGAATTGCAGAGGCCTATGATCAATGTGGATGATCGTTTCATTTCCCATAATGTAATGCTTCCATTGTCAACATACCTCCACAATGGATTACATATTGTTGTCATAGGTGGGGTATCTGGGATAAACATCAAATAGAGTTTCACTGTAATAGGCCACCGGATTCCCATGCTAAGTGAGGACAACATTGATAGCATAATTTGAAGCATTTTCCTCAATCTTAAATGGTTGTTGCAGGTCTGGTAGAATAAGGATTGGCATTGAGCAGAGGTATAATTTCAAATCCTCAAATGCTTTCTGTTATGACACGACTCAAACAAACTTGGCCTTGGCTCCACCCTTGGTCACCTGGCTTAGGGCCCAAGCGATATGAGAGAACCCCAACACAAACCTATGGTAGAAGTTGGCGAGACCCAAGAAGATACAGAGCTCAATCGGACAATCGTGGATGACTTGGATCTTGGTTGGATCCACATGCACACCATGACCATCCATGATGTATCCCAAATATTGGATTCTCTACATGCCAAAGTAACACTTCTCCAAATTGGCATATAACTTATATTGTCACAGGGTGCCTTAGACATGTTGAATGTGCTTCAAATGTTCCTCCCAAGTTTTGCTAAAGATGAGGATCTCATCCAGATATACGACCATAAAGGAGTTTGTGAATGGATGCAATATATCATCCATCATCTGCATGAATGTGGTTGGGGAATTAGTTAAGAAGAAAGGAATGACCACCCACTCAAAGAGACCTTCTTTAGACTTGAAGGTTGTCTTCCATACATCAGTTTAATCAATAAGTGCCTAGTGGTAGCATGAATTCAAATCAATCTTACTGAAAAATGTGGCACCCTTGAGCTGATCTAAAAGATCATCAATCTAGGGGATTGGGTATTGGTTCTTGACTATGATCTTGTTCAAGGCTCTACAATAAATACAAAGTCACCATGTCTCATCCTTCTTCTATGCCAAAACAATTGGACTCCTGCAAGGTGAGGAGATTGGTCTAATGTGACCCTTCATAATTAGCTCTTAGATATGGCATTTGATTTCTTCATTCTCCATAATTGAACACATGTATACATGGTTGTTAGGAAGAGGAGCACTGAGTGTCAAATCAATTGAGTGCTTTACCTGATGGTGTAAAAGCACCCCATTAGGTGATGCAAATATGTCTTTGTGCTCTTCTACTATCTTGTCCACCTATTGATGTTGTTTAGAGAGACCTTGTGCATAGGTTTTGGCAGTTGCAGTGACCTTCCGTTCACCTTGCAGTGACCATAAAGAGGACAAATCTCCTGGTCTGAGAAACCACCTTTCTACAATGCTTCATGGAGATCAAAGAGATTGTAGTAGTTGGGACTACCTCTGGTACCATGTAGAGTTGACCTCTCAAATTAATAACGACACTATGGGGTCTAGATTCATAAATATCAAGATGCTTCCGCATATATGGTTGTCCTAAAAGAACATCACAAAATTCAAGGGGGGAAACATCACACAATACCTCATCTTTGAAAGGTTTGATTTTGTAGTGCATGCAACATTACTAGCTGAAGCGGATGTCTCGTCGCTGGTTGAGCCAACTGATGGTGTATGGCTGAGGGTACATCATCATTGTTAGGTTCAACCTCTTGATGACCTATGTTGAGATTAATTTCTTCTGGATACCACTTTCAACAATGAAAATGGAGTGGGGTCCCATTCACCCACATATGTGAGTGGAAGAGGAGCTCCCCTTCTTCATACTCCTATAATTCCCCTGGCTATACCTTTGTGGTAGCGATGGTGACACTAGGTTCTACATCAATGATTCATTTTCCCTTATCCTATTCTGAATCAGATTCTAAGTTGGTATTCGACTCTGAGGCTTTTGTCTCAACCAAAAATGACTGTTTGGAGTGACATTCATCAGTGTTGTGTCAAGGGATTTTGTGGAACTCGCACCCTTTCTAGTGTCCTTCAAATTTTCATTACTCTTCTTTACTTGTGGCTTCTATTGGTTTTCTCAGGGCTGGCCACCCTTGCTATGTACTTTGCTTTGGGAGTTAGGGCCACCTTTACTGTGATTTTGCTGTGATGGTTTTGCATAACTAAAATCTTGCTTATTCTTTTGCTTGAACTTTTGCTCGATCTTGAAAGTGTATTGGTAAGAATCTCCCAGTGAGGAGATGTCCAGGAACTTCATATCTATTTGGATGTACCTATGTATGCCATTTTGTTACTTCAGAACCAGGTGTCACTTGGAGTCTTTAATACCCAACTTTGTGTGAAATATATGGAATATGTTGGCGTACTCTGGAACCATCTGGTCTCTCTCCTGATGCATAGTTTTCCATCTTGTGTATTAGTCATCATATTATCCAAGAGGGTAGTATTTCTCCTTGAGGGAATCAACAAAATCCTCCCAAGTGGGTCCTAGCACAAACATTGCAGACTCGTCTCTAGCATGTTGCTCACTATAAGTCTCCCACCAATCTTTGAAACGAGGAAGGGATTTAAGGAGAGCGAAGGTCAAAGGTGGTCAATGATATGTAGCAATGAATGGGTCGAGGGTGGTCAATGACCATGAGTTGGTTGTCATATCCAATAAGGTTTGCACAAAAGATTGAGAGTGGAGTTTGGTTTGATCCTTAAAACCTAGATTTTATGAGATAAATTTATTCGTTATTTTATGAGTTACATTTGTCTTATTATTTAATGCATGATTTTAAAACATAAACACCCATCATAAACATAATTTTAAATCAAATCTTTTACAAAATATCATTTAGACAAAATAAAGGGTTTCTATTCTTCACAACATTTTTCTAAGGAATACAAACCTACAATCCCAGGGATACCTTGTATATCCTAAATGAAACTTTTTTCTCAAATACAAGTTAAAGAATATAGAGGTATAAAAACCACCTACGGGTTTATATGCCACTCAAAGATGTTTTTCACAAGAAATTCATATTCAGGGGAAAGGGCTTTAAAGGTTGTATTTGCATTTCAAAATCTCTCTATTGTTTCAACTTCACAATCGAACTTCAAACTCTATTTTTAAAGTTGGGTATGCATTCCTTGATGATTCCAAGATTCCCATCAAGTTTCCCTTTTCTCATATCTATTTTCAGAGAACTTTAAAATCAATATTTCATATTATCATTTGAAATAAAACAAAATGTTTGAAAATTCAGATTTCAATCATAAGTCGGGGATAGAGTGAATTTGGGTTTTTCTTATCAAATAAAACAAGATGTTCGAAAAGTCACATTTTAAGGATAAGCCATGGATAGAGTGGATCTGTATTTTTATTATCAAATATATATAGACACACATGATTAGAAAAAATTAAGACTTCATAGCCTTTATAGTTGTCTTCACTCTAATGTTTTGTACCAAATATTTACGTGTTCAAACAATAGATATTTCTCAGTCATGTAATCTAATGGGATCAACCAAGATTTCTTGAGATCATATTCTTGGCCTTACTTTCTCTGGAACCTGTTGGGTATGTGTTATATTCTTTGCACGAGTAGCAGTGTCTGAGCGCCTGCGCCGGGCGCGCGGGGGGGTAAGAGGGGGCGGGCCCCCCGCGCAGGGGTTCGGGGGCAGCGCCCCCGAAATTTTTTTTTTGGGCCGACATATTTTCGCCAGTTTCGAGCCGACATATTATCGCCGGGCCGACATATTTCCGGGACGACATATTTCCGGGACCACATGATATTAGGTGGTTTTCGGCACATGGTTTTTTTCCGATGGTTTTCTATTTCCGGTTAAGGAATTAGGGTTTTGG
>SNQJ01S0164804.1:0-21166 GCA_010110895.2 Picea sitchensis | reverse complement strand
GACAAAGAAGAGGAGGAGCCCAGGATCAGGATCAAGGAACGGTGGCCGGTCTCTATAATCATTGTAAGTTGATTCATCTTGAGATTAATAAAAAGATACTTTTCCCGTCCCAAATGCAAGAATCTTATGTGTTTTATTCGATTTATGCTTAATCTCTAACCCTCTAGTAGAACAATAACATGCGTGCATAGTTTTGTCTTGATTGCAGGATAGCTTTTTGGAAGGAGCAACAGAAGCAAGGGGATAAACTGCAACGGAGGATCTACACCAACCGTCGATAAAAAGGTTGGTTGATTCTTTCCATGTTTGCATGTGAAAAAGGGTTTTAGGTTTGGGGTAGAAGGTTAAAAGTAACTTTTGAAGGGTCATGATCTGCATGCAAGTTTAAGCCCTAGCTTGTTAGTCCGTAGGGTAGAATTTCCCCACAACACCTGTGTATCAACACTTTGATAAGATGAGCTTGGAGTGGATGAAGTGCGGGGAAGGTCATACTTGCCCTTGGAAGCGTAAGATTTTTTCCTGGTATTAATTACCATAACATCTTCTGGTTCAACCCAATCTAAAATGGTGATCATGGTGTCAATCCTTTTTCCAAAGATATTATCTCTATCGTTTTTCTTAGCTTCTCAAGTACTTTCTTCATGATTTTCTTCACAGAAGTTACACCAACTGCGAGCCATTATGTCCTTTGGATGAAAATTGCTTTCATTAGTATTCCTAAAGGGTGCTAAGGAAGAATAATATTCCCTAGGGGCAGAGTAGGAGACATTTCCTTTTTGCTCGTAGGCTATCATCCTATTATTCATATCTTGCACGAGTTGTAGGAGGGCATACATATCTATTTGGTTGATCAAGTCTCCCTTAGGGAGACCCATTTTTTCGAGTTGTTCCTCATATTCTAGGCAAGTTTGAAGAGTGGAATCAAGATTGTCAATAGCCATCTCTTCAAGTCTATGATGATAAGGAGAAGGTAACGCATTATAATAATGCATGAAAGCAACCTGATTTTGAGGACATATTAGTTCAGGGATTTGATTATATAATTTGGTGAAGCAAAGGTTAAAATATTTAATGGTCTCACCATCCTTATAGGAAATATTATTGTATTCCCTTAGCTTCTCAGATGGACTCTTGGGTTGTCCATAAGTGGACTTGAACCAATAAACCAATTCTTCCCAAGTGGAAAGGATTTTGGGAGCGAGGTCAAAAAAATCTGTTGCAACTTTCCCTTTGAGAGAGTTGACAAATAAACACATGCAAGTGTCATTATCATTAGCCACTATATTATGACAAGCATTAGAAAATGCTACTAGATGTTCATTTGCAGTAACGATGCCATTTCCTGAAAACCTAGGCAAATGGTATTTGAATTTTGGTAGTGGGTGAGTGGCTGGTGTGAGATTCAAGGGAGAATATACATGCCACAAGGTGTTCGTAGCATATTCCTCAAATTGGAAAAGTCTGTACTTCTTTACGATTTTAGAAAGATTAGTAGTGGATTGAATAGGGATTTGATGACTGTAGATACTACCAATTACCGATGAAGGAGAAGTTTGCGAGGAGGAGGAACCTTCGGTGCCACTACCACTACCCGCAAATGTCATATTGAAGGTGATAGGTATGGGTGATAAAGGTGAACTGGTAGAATCATATAGAGGCCGCCTTAGAGCACTTTCTTGTGTTGATGAAACAATTTTCCTCCTTCCTATTTCAAAAATAGGAGTAGCTTCAAGGGAACACCCTCTTATCCTTCGAGAGATGCGAGCATTAGAGGACATGAAAATGAAGACCAAAGAGGTAGGAAAAGGGAGGTTTGATTTAGGTGGATATCGGTGGCCACCCACCTTTTCCAACTGGCTCAAAACAATTTTCTGGCAATTTTGGTAATTTACTATTTTTAGCAGTTTTTCGGGTCCTAAACTTCCGGAGCCGTTTTGAGGCCCTAAACGACGTTTTTTGGGAAAACGGGGAGCAACATGGAAGTTCCTTTGATTTTACTCACATCAAAGTTGTAGTCCTCGGATACATATTTCTAAGCAGGTATCGAGCGCCCCAAACATAGATCGTATGCAAAAGTTACGCCCCCGGGAAGTTGACGTATCAACTACCCCCATCGGGGCCCGCAAACCTTTTGGCTTTTCATATTCCGAGGTTAGGGTTTTGGATTTTCCTTATGTTAAAAAGGCCCGTAGAGCCTCATTGTAACAATCATCTTCTTGCGAATGCGAGTAACCGTCACATCTCTTCTCAGAGATAAGCTGCCGCCATTCTAGTGAGTCTTTCACTTTGTATTTTTACAGTCTCTGTATATTTATTTCATTAATAGAAATCGTGTATTAATGTATATATTTTCCTTTGGTTATATTTCTGATATATCTCTGTTATATTATCGTTTCTCTTTCAATATCTCTGTATATTTCTATGTTATATCTCCGCTCTCATTTCGTGCCGAAAATAATCCGGATCAGTGGTATCAGAGCAGGCTGCTCTTGATCATTTTTTTTTTCAGTGCATTTCCCCGACGAGGTCCGAGTATAGAAAGTTGGGTCTTGATCTTGTCTCTTGAATAAAATCACTCTCGCATGCCCAAGAAACCCTCCATGGCGGAAGAAAATAAAAATGACGAAGCAAACGATCCTATCAATTTGTTTCTTGAGCAAGCTCTCACGCGACATAGGGACGAAATGATGGAGAATTTTTCCCACATCCTTCAACACCTGCCGATAAGAATAGGCACATCTTCATTAAACAACCACTTTGGAGGAACTTTGCCTTTCAAGGTATAAGTTAATTTTGATATTCTTGTATTTGAAGGACATATAGATGCAGAAGACCTAGACAAATGGTTAAACCTGCTAGAAGGTTATTTCTCTGTTCACAATTTTTCTGACAGAGAAAATATCACCTTCGCACTCCTTAAAGCTCTCCCCCATGTCAAACATTGGTGGGAAACTTACTGGGAGCAGATTTCCATAGAGGATTTTGAAATATATGGGGTCGAACCCACTTGGGATTTTTTTGTGGATGCGGTAAAGGAACAATATTACCCTGTTAGCAACTATGAGGACCAATACATGAGATGGACCACACTGTAGCAAGAGAGAGGCCAAGCAGTTCCAAAGTTCACCAATACTTTCCATACCTTGCGCACCAAGCTGGGTATCAAGGACTTCGAATGACATTTGGTTCTAAAATATTGCAGAGATCTACACATATACATCCAAACTGAAATGGATTTTCTTGACATCTCATCACTTGGTTCTACGTATCGATATGCTATTAAAATCAATCAGAAGTTTAAGCACCAGAACAAACGAGAGTTTGGATCTACAAATCCGCAACAACCCAAGTATGATAAAGACGACCCTAACAAATAGCTTCCTGAAAACTAGTCTAAGCCACAGGAAAAGAAGGGTCATAGAAAGACGCAGAAGGACACCGAAAAATGGTGCGATTTCCATAAAATCCCCTGACACAACACCGATGAATGTCGCTCAAAACAGTCATTGGTGGCCGAGATAAAAGAAAAGGAGCCAAACCCTGATTCTGAATATACTGGTAAAAGATAGATCATCGACGCAAACCCCACTTCTATTGTCACGATCACATCAATTCAACCAGAAGAACCAACAGATCCTGAAGAGGGGGCACACCTTTTTCATTCACAGTTGTGGGTGAAGGAGACCCCGGTGCATTTTGTTGTTGATAGCGGAATCTGAAAGAACCTCATCTCAGCAGAGGTCATCAAATAGTTGTGATTGTTGACAACACCACACCCGAAGCCATACAACATCAGGTGGCTTTTCCAAGGACGAGATCTTCGTGTAAGCCAGCAGTGTCGATTGTCATATGACATCCATCCCTTCAAAGATGAGGTATTATGTGATGTTGCCCCATTGGATGTCTGTGATATTTTGTTGGTCCAACCATATATGTGGAAGCACCATGCTGTTTATGAGTCTCGATCCTATAGTGTCATTGTTACTCTAGGGGGTCATCTCTACAGAATACTAGAGGTAGTTCCAACTATTGTCCCACCTAAACATTGCTGCAAGGTAGTATCTCATACTACAAAATTCAGCTTCTTCACAATCTATTCAAAATGGGAACAAAAGGATACTGCAACCACTACAACCTCGACCCAAGCACCTTCTATCCAACATAAGTAAGTCGACAAGATGGAAACAAAACACAAAGATTCCTTCTGCACACAGTCATCTCAGATAGCCCGACTGGTTGAATAGAGTCAACCCTGCCAACAACAGGTTCATGACAACCTTCCACAAGCTAAGCAGCGCAACTTCTCCAACAAGGCAAGCAACTCATCAAGATGCAGATTCAACAAACACTTTTCCCTTTCCCCTGGTCACTCAATGCAATGGAGACAATTGCTTCCTAAGGAGGGAGGATTGATCCAGGTGGATATCGGTGGCCACCCACCTTTTCCAACTGGCTCAAAACAATTTTCTGGCAATTTTGGCAATTTACTATTTGTAGCAGTTTTTCGGGTTCTGAACTTCCAAAGTCGTTTTGAGGCCCTAAACAACGTTTTTTTGGGAAAACGGGGAGCAACATGGACTTTACTTCGATGTTTCTCACATCAAAGTTGTATTCCTCAGATAGATCTTTCTAATGAGGTATATTCGAGCGCCCCAAACAAATATCATATGCTAAAGTTACACCCTTGGGAAGTTGACATATCAACTACTTGCATCGGGGTCTGCAAACCTTTTGGCTTTTCATCTTCCGGGGTTAGGGTTTTGGATTTTCCTTATGTTTAAAAGGCCCTTATAGCCTCATTGTAACAATCATGTTCTTGCAAATGCGAGTAGCCGTCACATATCTTCTCAGAGATAAGCTGCCACCATTCTAGCCAGTCTTTCTCTCTGTATTTTTATAGTCTCTGTACATTTATTTCATTAATAGAAATAGTGTATTACTGTATATCTTTGCCTCTAGTTATATTTCTGATATATCTCTGTTATATTACTGTTGCTCTTTCAATATCTCTGTATATTTCTATGTTATATCTCCGCTCTCATTTTGTGCCAAAAATAATCCGGATCAAGGTTACTATTGATTTCTGGGCTGCCTTTGCCTGGCTTCCCAACGTTCATGAATACTTATGTCCCTTTCAATTACTTCCCAAGAGCGTTCAAGTTCAACCCGAGTACTAGCAGTTTCTAAAATAATGTTGAATAAAGTCATTGCAATACTGGTTTGGTCATCAAGACCGTTTCCAATATTGAGTTGTCTCGTAACAGGTATTGTCATGGAAAAATCAGTCAAGGAGTAATCCGATAAAACATAAAAATAAAATGCAATTGTGATACAATCAACCAGAGAGATATGGAAGATCTCCCCAGTATGGTCTCCAAATAAATGTCTAGGAAAAGGTATTAGGAACCTTACTCAAGCATTTTCAGATCTTGCTAGGATAAGGAAAGATAGTTGGGATTGTTACTTGAGGTTTATAGCCTTAGAATAAAAGAAACAATCACTTAATACATGGGTATTAATTACAAGGGATCAAGGCTGTTTTTTTTTATATTGTCTGCAACTGTGCAAAGAAATAAACTAAACATAAATTACATGAGTGTGTACATCGATATAAAAGCGAAATATGAACCAAATCATAAAAAACACATATGTGAGACTGAAATCAGAAGTCTTATTTTTACATTGATTTCTTTCTGAGATACAAAGATGAATTCTCTTTACAAACCCTTGCGAGGTTAGGGACCAAAGTCAGATTTACAAGCCTCTGATCGACACCATATAAAAAGAATCTGACAACAAAAGAAAACTTAAGCTAAATATATGGATCATCTTGCCACAAAATGCTATCACTTGACTCTGCAAACTATTCTTTATCAGTAAAAAAATTAAATTTATAAATGGACACGAACAAACAGTCAATAAGACCTTGCTGCCATCAAGATGGTTAAGCCTTCTAGTAAACTCAGAAAGAATGGAAAATGAAAAGTATCTCACAAGTATAGATCAAACCTTGTGGATAAAGTTTTCCCTCTATTATATCTCTCCTTGTCTCTTCATTTGATTGAGATTTTATTCCTTCTCAATTAGTTATGATAGTTCAACTACCTTTCTATAGTTAGGCCTAATTAGCTTAACTAATTAGTTGAGACAAATAAATAATAATATATATAAATAAGGGTCTAATTAAATAATAACTAAATAGGTGGGGACCCTTGTGACTCATGTTTCAATATATTTTAATAGTCATCAAAATATGAAGTATAAAACCCCAAACAATTGATTCAAACATCCTCCTTATAACTCCCATTTTCATATTAATGATCAAATATTTTCATATCAGCAAACATATAACATGACTATGGCCAAAAATGGCATTATATCCATGCTGTCCAAAACACTATCTAAATATGCATTTGCTATTTGAAATATTGTCAAAATAAAAAGACTATCCTCAATAGAAAATAACATGAATCATCATTAAAAACTATATTTACTATGAGAGGCATTTGGCCTCTTTTCACTGCTTCCCTCTTTTGATCTTTTTGTTGCAGCCTTAGGTTGATCGGAACCTTGAGGGTGAATCTCGCTGATGATATGGGAGAAATTGTCTTTGAGATGAAGACGAGAGGACACAAATCCAGAGGAAGTTTTGTATGACTTGGAGGGAGTGGCCACTCCTTTTCCTTTATCTAGATCTGGCTTGGGAACATCCATTTTTATCCTTTTACTTGCATGACAAGATTGCATGGGTGAGACAACATGATCATATTGAGAATTTGGATTTTTTGGCAGTGGAGGAGGGGGTAATGGAAACTACGCAGTAGGACAACCATGGTGTTGATCAACAGGTTGATGGACAATCTCTTTCCAACCATAATTGGTAGACAGTTCTGGATGCATAAACACATGAGGGGGAGCACGTATACCATAAAAGTTTTGATGTGGATGGAAGGGAGGTCTCTCAGGTCGAGGGTGGAGGATCCCATGGCCAACTAGGTTGAAGAAACCAAATTGAAAGAGCTTATTTAATTCCCGTGGATCAACATCAAAATGTATTGAAAACCATGGACTTCTATGGGCCTCTTCCAATTTCCTCTGCCTCTATTAACACCTCTGCCATTTCCACCCCTACTAAAGAAGCTCATCCCGAAGAAATATTCCAACATGTCATGAAAAACTCTTAACAATCCATGCATCAGTACTCTACTTAAATAAAATCAAAAGGTTGGCTCTATCATTCACCATAGAAGCACATGCAATCCATCCATAAATATCTTAACACTCAAAAATCAAATTTCCATTTGAATAGGGAGTGGTAGGGCTATTGGGAAGATGAGCGAGTTATAATGAGTGAAACAGTGGCAACACAGATGGGAAGCGGCCAACGAATATTGTTCAAGAAAATGCAAAAGTAACATAAAATGTATCCATATCCAATTTCCCAACACCAATCATCAACTAGCCTTTTATTTTATTATTAATCCTTTCTCTTTTCAACCAAATGAAATTCATAATAATAGAACATGGAATGTTTAAAATGTATTTGTGAAGGCGAGAGGAATATAATGAGCAAAAAAGTGAGCATGGAAGGGAAAAGATGATTACTGTTCTACTATATGCAATATTATTTATTAAAAAAAATCATCATCACCATCATTTTCCAAAACCTTTCTCTGTTCAATAACTCAAATCCAACACACAACTGTTTTCATATTATCCAATATAAAACCCCAGGAAAGTTCCAAGACTGTGAAGTTGTACAACTTTAATTTCCCCTTCCTTTTCTTTTTATCAACAATTTTTTCATAAAATATTGTTATCAAAGTCATTCCAACAATTAAAACTAGACTACATCAAGCACATACGGGAGGCTGACTACACCTCATAAAGCCATCATCACAACTTTAATAATTGCTTTATAGCAAACTGGGTTTCGAAACCCCATGTGAAACTGGTGCCTATATTTTATTTTAACATTATACAACTTCAAAATCGACAAAACCCCCATGGATAAATAACGAGTGAGACAAGACTTAACACAAACAACCAATCTTCCTACTGCTGGGTTAATCACTTATAACATACATCAAGACCAGAGTTCAAATCTCTTAATTTCCATACACAGGATAAAAGAACCGAGGTTTGGGCACACGAAAGGGAAAAACATACATCAAGGGTTTGCAAAAAACACATTTAACCATCTCTAATCACAACAGACTTTCAACAGACCTCTCCACAGACCTCTCATGGTGGCCGCAAGGAAAATAAACCCATATATTCACAAATTGTTGAAAGGTAATTTGAAGGAGCTACAAGTCTTCTAAAGACTGGGTATTGGTGTTAAGAAAAACAACTGTTCTTTTGTTCACAGAGAAAAATAAACCCTTGAATTTTAATGACCAGAGATGAGTGAAATAAAAAAATTACCATAGTTATTTTCTAACAGTCATAAAACATAATCAATATTCATTATGGGCATAACACAATCACATAATCCAAACAGAAAAGGAGTTTCGAACACTATTCTCATCTTGAAAAATTTAAATGCCAATAGGGAGGAACCTCCACTTAAATGCAATTTGCATAGTCGCGATACCCACATACGTCCATTTACACTTTGGAACCAAACACAGTTTGTAAGAAAATCTAAGAGCCAACATCATGATTATATTATGAGTGGAGCTATATTTCATGAATGGAGAGGTAAGAGCTATCATACCTATATGGAGAGTGCCAGAAAACCAACAAGCACAACTATTCTTTCCAAGGCCGAGCAAAACGGAGGCAACACCAGCCAAAGAAACCAACACAAATGAGAACCGAGTGAGGGTGGTGAACTCGAGGTAGGGTTAGAGCGACGTGCAGTAATTGCACGTTGTTTCTCACATTAACTTTCATCAACTATAGCCAAGTACAAGCGCACCCAACACATCCAACGCATAGTCCACTGTGTTTGTCACATAACATTTCAATTCAAAAATCAAATTTTCCCCTTGTCACTCAACACTTAGCACCAAATACTTCTCATGTCCCACATTCTTTGCTATGGAAGGATTTCCACCTTATAAGACTTAAAAATTGTCCATGATAATAATACAAATATGATAAGTGCAATATGCCATAACCATATATGGCCCATGCTTGGAGTTTGAATCAACAAGTTAAAATATATGTGTAGCAAGAATAAACAAAGATGCTCATTAAAACAACATTTCCCCCATTTCCCTTTTAAATAAAATTGCCAATAAACCCCATCATTCATCTAGAAAGTAATTTCAAATTTCAAACTGTAGAATCATTTTTGCAAGGTAGCCATGAGCACAATCAAATAAAAATGTCTTTCATCACTATTCACATAACGGGGTCCCACCTATTTAGTATATTATTAAATGTATATAAGTAATAAGGCATTGCAACCCATTTGCATGCAAAGATTCCATGTTGCGCTTTTGGCGTCAACAACTACCATGCAGGAAAATGAAAGAGATAATCTAACTCTATTCTACAACTACACTATCCTTACCAGAATACATAAGTAGTTCATCGTATTCTAGTGAGGATCAAGAAGCGATTATGTGATGAATATGAGGTAAAAATGAGACACCATGACACATAAATAGTTCAAATAGCTTGATAAATGTTCACATAAATACATCTCAATTTTTAACTGAGTAAATAGTTACTAAGAAAATACCAATTTGCATACCCATACTCAATAATGGAAATTAAACATGAAATAAAGATAAGTTTCCCGAATTTAGAAATAGTTCTTATAGTCAAAACAACCATTTACACTTATGCATCTCAATAACGAAACAAGCAAATAGTTACTTAACAATCATTAATATGCATACTCATGCTTTAATTTCTGATTATTCATATCAAACTCAGTTAAGAATGAATCATAAAAAAATTCTCAAAATTCTAACAACAGTGAAGAAATTGAGAACATAAAGTTTTCATTCATAAATAAATCTAATGAAAGAAAAGTGTGGATTTCAAAATAAATATTTCATTAGTCATGAATAATAATACCAAAATAAAAAATAAAAAAGCATCATAGAGCCGCTGCCACTTCCAAGTCTTCAAAACTTAAAAGATTAAGGCTTTCACAACAATGTACATATCCTTCTCTTTAGAGTTTCCAACCCTTAGCCTCTCTACAAAATTACAATAAATAGAAGAAACATAGCTAGATTGTAGAACTGTGTCCATCATTTGATCAACTTCATAGGCCAAAATATTTGATTTGATATGTTTGCTAATACTAAGGAGAGATATTATCCTTAGATCCAACAATACATAAAATTTCTCCTCAGATCCAACAACACATGTGATGAATTTTACCCCCTGCATTTGTCCTTGACTTTGCCATAAATATTTTTTCTAACATAAGTGAAATTAATGAAGGCTCATGAATTTCCTTGTTTAATTTACATCGGTAAATTTTCTTAGCAATTTCCTCCCGTCCATATGAAAATTTTGATAAAAAAATATCAATTTCTTTTGAACATTCTATTGGATGAGTAAGAAGTTGTCGAACACTTTCCAAATTCTAGAAACTCAAATTATTGATTCCATTTGCCTTTAAATCTATCTGTTGTTGCACATCTGTAAGACAATTTGATAATGGCACTGATTTTCTGAGGAATTGCACATGAAACATCTCATATTCTTCAATGATATTTATTATTGAATCCCGTAAGACTGAACAATTTTTACTTGTTTCTTCAATGAAACCTTGTGAAAACAAATAGTTTTCTTGCCAAGAGTCAAGTGAGGCTTGTATTTGGATATTTTCCTCTTCAAACATTTTGGAGTACCATGGTGGAAAATTGGTTCTTTGTGTTTCCCAAACTTTTAGATTATCAAATTTATCTTGGAGCTCTTTTTTATTTTTAGTTTGTAATTGATACTCAACAAAAAACTTCAGGATTTATTCATGTTGTTCTTTAATGACATACAATTTTGAATAGAATAATATATGTGAAGATTATAATTTAGTGTTAAGCTCCATTGCTTATTTCCTTAGGATTTTTGAATTCTCATTTTTTATTTTTACTTTCTCTAATTGAGTAGTCAAGGTATCTATCTGCGTATCATAATCCTTGCTCATTTTTCCCTTTTCCTTAAGAAATATGGCTACCTGTCTGTCATGATCAATTTTAATCTCATTAATTTTTGTTGTCAACTATGCAATGGTATTTGAGACAATATTTTCTTCTGTGAGATTCTTAACCTGAGATTCATGCTTTTGTGTCCAACTCTCTTCTTGTACCCTTTGTTGTTCTAGAATCTCTTTTACTTTGTTCTTCTCTTTATTTAACTAGTTAGTCAATATGCTCATAGACCATTTATTTGCACTGGAAAATGCCCCTAAGGCATCAACAACTTCCTCTTCAAATTCTTCATCGTTCAAATGTCTAACATTCCATAATTGGGTTACCTCTTGTGTGGTTTGATCATGGTGGGAAGTTTACCTCTTTTTKGACTTTCTCCTTTCTATAAATTTGGTTTTATCATAAAAAACATAGTTGTCTAAAGATAAGACATTATCTTGTATTTTCTGGATGCTGCTAAGATCTACAAAATTTGTATTCAATCTTCCTGGAATTGAAGTTATGGGATTAGTATCAATAGGACCTGTAACTGGTATGATTCATGTTTGAGAATAATCCATATCTGTATTGGTGTTGAATTCTGTACTCACTTTAGGCCTCTTGGGAGGAGTTTGGAAAGTTGTTTTGTTTAAATCTTCTTCTCCTATTGCATCCTTTTGTGAATCTCCATCCATATGTGTTTCTACTATAAAAGTATTATGATTTGTGTCTAGTTCAGATTTGGATGATTAATCCTCATCCTCATCGTTATCTTCAATTTATTCAATTCCCTGCTTGTTGTTCTTTTCCTTAAGAAAATATTTCTTTATTTTAACTTGCCATTCAATGAAGTTTAGGAAATTAGAATTGTTTCTAATGGCCTCAACTCTGTGAGATACTTCATGAAAACTAGTGGCTCTATGGAAAATCACATCAAAGGGATTATCTTCATGAATACATGCTTTTCTCTTGACTATAACACAATGTTTCTTGATAACCTCTTTTGGATCATGTTTTTTAAAATCTCCTTGGCCTAGCCATATTTTATCTAAATGATCTACTTATTTTTTAGCATGTTTTGCATTTGAAAAGGTATAAATTCCTAATAGAATTGGAAAAGTAGGCCATTGCCTTTTCTGATTTTTTACCAAAGTGGCTACAATGCCAACACTGACAATATGATATTGAATTTCTCTTAATGCTAACTTGTCCTTTTTGAGCATGCTTTTCATTTGAAAAGGTATAAATGCCTAGCAGAATTGGAAAAGTAGGCCATTGCCTTTTCTAATTTTTAACCAAAGTGGTTTCAATGCCGACACTAACAATATAATATGAAATTTCTCTTAATGCTAACTTGTCTGGGACATACCTGGGTAAAATATGAGGAGGCCCCTCACAACCATAAATCTCGATGTATGAGAATTCTTCATCTACGAACCAATCACCCATTTCTTTTATAGTGTCCATGGTCTCTTGGGTGAATCTTGGGGCTAGATGGTTTTTCAAAAGTAAATGCAAGGGAATCATAAATAAATTGCATATGTCATAGAAATAATTCTTGGGTTATTTCCACATTTAGAGTGAGTATCAAAATTAATTGCCTCTTCAGAGGGTGACCAGTTTCCAAGCTAGAAGGGGGAAAGGGGTTACTGCACAAACAACATCAAATAGATAGACAAACATGAAAAATCATGGACAAAATATTGGAGGTGCTTCCTGATACTTTTTCACTTCTTGTTTGAGATTGGAAGAAATTATGTGAGCTCAGTTGAAAATATTCCCTGTGAGGACTTGGTGGATGAGAGGAACCCAACTCAACTTGAATTGGGAATAATTTTTCTCGCCGTATAAACAAAAAAACATTATGGCAAGCAACATCGGGGATTTCCTTAGTCTAGCGACATGGTAGACCTTATCACCTATTACTTTGAAAGAACTAGGGTCATACCACCATTCTTTAATCAAGTCATCCATTTTCATTTCCTCTTTTTCAACATTTTTCTTAATGAATTCTCTAAGGAAACTATCACCAAGCCTAACTTTCGGTGGGATTAAGTTATACATATTACTAACATCATTAGGTATGAAAGAAATGACAACTTGGTGGGATGAATTAACAATAATGCATGTAGATATATCAGTATGTGAAACATTCCACCGTACCATATCATAGTAGGGAACTATGGATGGTATGGTAGCAATTTTGCGAAGTTTAGATCCTTTGACATCAATCCAATCATCTCCATCTGACTCATAATATTTAGTGAATTAATCTCCTTCTTCAATGAATGTATAAATTCGGCTCTATTCCAGGCTATTGTTCATGCCTGTCTTGAATGTAGTATCATAAAAGAATACTGAGTTGGGTTCTTTTCGATCTCGTCTTCCTCTTCCTTATGCTGCTTTGTCTTTCCTTTTCGATTCATTATGTCTTTGAAATTCTTGCAAGTAAACAAAAATATAGAAGTTTTATTAAAAAAACTAATAGGCTTTGGTAGGATTAATCAAAATAATTATAATACTAACCAGTGGAAGGAAATTTCAGTGGAAACGATGCAAATTAAAACTTCTATGCTCAGAAATCATGGGGTTTTAACATATTGAAATCTTCCTTAGTGCATTTATGAATGAGTTCAAGTGAATTAATTCATTAAAACCCCAAAATCAACGCTTCATTAATGTTCATTTAAGGTTCATAAAAGTCGTGACAGAGCCATAATGAAGGACAAGACAGTTACGACCATTTAAACTTGTGGGGGAAAGTTCATTACTGGGTACCGGGTAACTGAGAAGTTTAAATAATTAGACTTATATCTACAAAAGGTGAAGTTCGATTCGACATGCTTATTATGATTTTATTGGAGTTTTAATTAGTGTTTTATGATTTAGTTGGGGCACTGGGGATCATGGCTTTTATTGAAGAGAAACACATGAACCTAAGAATAACAATTGATTTGATGTATTTTGGGCACTATGATCACCAGGATACTAGGGAATTGGGATACCAAGAGATCGATAATTATTGTGAAAGTGAATCATGGTAAGGAAATCACGATCTAGTACTATCGGTAGATTGGGGATCAAGGTATCAAGGGAAAAACTCATATTATGCTCCATTATGAAAACACTGATCTGATATTATCATGTCATCACTCCCTTGGGATTATCAAGAAAAATAGGTTTAGGGGATTTAAAATTTAGATGTGAACTGCTCCAATAATGTCGATCTATATTTTATTTTATTATTTGTGAGATATCGAGAGATGGGGATATCATGAGATCTGACAGTCCGAAATTTTGCTAATTATAAAACCAATGAAAAAGGCCTGACCCAATATTATCAAATGATTAGGCCAATCTGGCTATCGAGATATCGGGGGCATCAACACATTTGGGAAGTAAGTTTATTTCTTAACTTTATTTTTTATTTTTTGAAACAATTATTTTATTTAATTTTTAATTATCAGTGAAACTAAGAATAGATGAAAATATAAAATCAAACAAATTGAAAATAAACAAATAGGGACCCATTACTATTTATCTAAAAGATAAAAAATAATGGGGGTTGGTGAGTTCTCAACAAATGGTGACATACTGGGAAAAACAATTATCTTTGTCCAACTTTACTTGAAAAACTATACACATCAAACGTTAGAGTTAAGTCACCTGATTGTAGAATACATTCCTTAATTTATGGGTACCAACAATGACCAAGCATTAAATATATTCTCACCAAAAGAAAGTATTTGGTAACTTACATATTGTGTCCTTGAATGGACTTTTGAAGTTAATTTCCTTAAGATTTAGTCCAAAAATTGGTACAAGGTGTGACCTAAGGATTTTACCTTGAGTAAGTAGACATTTTCCTTCATTTGTTCCTCATCTCTCTTTGACGACATTACTTCTCTCTTAATGTGAGCATCCATAGCCCTGACAAAGATTCCTTGGTATCATACAAGCATGGCCTCGTTGCCAACATGCATCCATAACCCCAACGGGTTTACTTGTACTTCCACACAAGTGTGATTTCAACTTCCTTGATTTATTTAGTTGCACTCTTAATGATTTATTTAGTTGCACTCTTAATGGAAACCTCTAGTTGAGCGGATCTCTATTACAATAATATCAAGATAAAATTTCTCATACCCTCGATTCTTATTTATACTAAATATATGTCTATTAAGAGAGACCATCTGGGGAAGATCCTTCTAGAAGTGGAAGATTCTATTAAGGTCTTCTTACATTGGACTATTCTTCCTTGTGCTAGGCCTTATTAATATTAACCTTTATTACATGGAAATATATTATTCTACCTCCTTGAGGGGTTAGGAAGGTTAGGACCCTAACATGTCCTCAAGGCTTGAGATGGAAATTGCTGCAGAATGGTAAATGGTTCCCAAGTGGAATCCTATTTGGGTTATCTTTCCATTGTAATAACTTGCTTCCTTGATGGTTTGTTGGCTAGCATTCAAAGTTAAGTTGGTCCAAAGCTGCTTGTGGTTGTAGCTAAATGGAACCTTCTTCGTCAACTCGGGTTGGTTTGAGTTTGTCATAGTTCCAATCACCTTCTTTAAGCGGGAAACATGAAAAACAAGATGGAGCTTAGAATGACTAGGAAAAGCTAGCTGATGGCCACTTGTCCCACATGCTTGAGGAGGTGATATAAAGGAACATAAAAAATTTGGGCTGGGTTTTGACAATAGTCATCTTTGGGAAGTTGCTTGTAAGGTTGGAGTCAAAGAAACACATGATCCCATATAGTGACATTCAGTGACCTTGATCTGCTTGTTGTTTCATTGGATTTTGGGCCATGAAAAATTATCTTTGAGGGTATGAAAAATAGCTTCTCGAACTGTAAGCATATGTTCAACCTCCTGGACCCTCGAGACACCTAGAAAATATGAAATACATGAAGGTGGATTTTGTCCATAAGCGCTTCAAAAGGAGTCATGCTTAGTGTATGGTACAAAGTGTTGTACCACCATTCATCTAGTGGTAACCATTGAGCCTTGATTCTTCCTTTCAGATGAAAAACACCTCAAAATATGTTTCCAAACATTTGTTGACAACTTTAGTTTGACCATTAGTGCAGGGATGATAAGCTATCTTTGAGATGCAATTGGGTTCCTTGTAGCTTGAGCGGTTCTTGCCAAAATAGTTGGTGAAAGTTGGGTGTGATCATAAACAAGAATGTGGCATGCCATGAAGCTTGAAGGCGATCATGAAAAGTTGAGCCATAGTGGAGTTTGTAAATGGGTGTTGAAGAGCTGCAAAAAATGAGAATACTTGGAAGATGATCAACTACCACCATGATGGCCGACTTTGTTACTTGGAATTTATATAAGTGACAATAAAATCCATGGGAATATCCTTCCAAATATCAGTTGGAATTGGAAGCAGTTGTAGTGAGCCAATAAATTTGATAGTTTCACCCTTGTTTAGCGTTGACACACATCACATTCAGCAAAAAATTATGAATGTCTGTTTCATACCCTCCCAGAGGAAAAACAGCGTTTGACCTAGTCATAGGTTTTGGTAAAAACTGGAGTGCCTAGGCGTGGGTGTAGCATGAGGCTCATAAAGTACTACAGATTTAATTTTTGAGTGTTTACTTAAATACAAATGGCCTTTGTATCAAATCCCATCATGGATCCAAGAGTACCCAGGGGAAACTAAAGAGTGAGGTACGCAATTGTTGTGTAGGATGCAAAATTTTGGGATCATGGCTATTCGGTGAACAACTTGGAACCCGATCGACACAATGAAAAAAAAGGGCCTTCATCTTCATATTTTTGGAAAGTGCATCAACAACCACATTGTCTTTGCCTTTTTGTAATGATTTCATAATCATATCAAATAGCTTAGTCACCATTTTTTGTTTCCGAAGGAGTGACGTTGTTCAAAAATACTTGAGGCTTGTTGATGTCTTAATTTGGAAGAATTTCCCCACGAGATAAGGTCAGAAGATCCACGACATGCATAATATCATTCTTTCATATATTTATTTGCCAAAATTTCTCTCGGATAGTTGTTTTATGGTAGAGGCCAAGGTCAACCCTCTTGCATAAGGACAACATAATACACCAGAAAGCATCACATTTGAGGACAAGGTCTTTGTGAAATCAGAAGGGCTAGGACTGAGTGGTGCCCATAGCCATCTTCAAGGTTTGAAATCACGAGTAGCTACTGGAGTCCAAGTGAAAGAATTATTTTTTTTAAGGAGTGGAGTGAGAGGTGCCTCAATCTTTCCATAATTCTTAACAAACTTGTGATAATAACACATTAAACCCAGAAATACCCTACAAGATTTTTGAGAGTCTTTGGGTGGGCCAATCTTGCATAGCATCAATCTTTTTAAGATCCACCACGGCGGTCGTCCTTTCCAACATAGTGCAAAGTAATCACTTACGAACAAAATCACATTTAGATTGTTTGAGGAAGAATTGGTCTTTGAGAGAGTAGATGGAGAAATGTATCCACATGAACAATATGAATTACTGTCCAAGTTTGTTGTGACATAGAAGATATCATCAAAGAAAACTAACACAAAATGATGGAGAAAAGGACAAAAAACATGATTCATGAGGCTTTGGAAAGTTGTAATGATATAATTATAAAGATGGTTAATTTAATAATAGTCCTAAAGATTATAATTGTATTTATATCATAAAATAATATTTCTAATTGGATATTATTAAATAAAATGTACATGTGAGGTTTAATGAATGATTAATTATTAAATTGGTCGATAATTGATTAAGTATTAAATTAATGGTTAGTGGTTAATTTGATTATTAATTAATTAATTGATTAATTAAGTATTAAACAAAGGGGGAAAATAAAATATAAGGTTAAATGGGGTTATGTATCCCAAAGGGGGATAACGTAACCAATAAGTAAAACATTTAAAATAAAGGATAAGACAATTAATAAGTAATAAATGAATGGATAAAGGCATTAATAAGGGATAAGATATTTGGTGGGTGGAGTAAATGGAAGGAAACGTTGAAGGGAGGCATAAGGGAGGAGGAAAGGATTATGGAGGAGGAATTATTCATTCATGCATTCTACAAGAGAGGAGAACTTGGAGTATTGGGGCAGAGTTAGTTTAAAGTGGGATTCCTGATTGCAAGGTGAAGGTTTTGGGCTGAGAGGCTGGGGCGTCCCGTGTCCTAGGGCTAGTCGTACTAGTCGGTAGGGTGGTTTGTTTTGGGGTGTCCTAAGGAGAGGGTTCAAGTGAAGGGAGCAAGATGTTGCGGATAGCATTAGAGTGAAGTATGTAAATTCAAATTCATGAATGGTTTACCTAGATTATTACTTATTGTCAAACTCTACTTGCGTGAGTGTTAGCGTAAGTGTTGAGATGAATTGTAATTGTCAAATTCTACTTGCGTAAGTGTTAGCGTAAGTGTTGAAATAAATTGTAAATTATGAAAATTTTACTTCTTTAAAGGCTTATAGAAATTACAGAAATTTGGGAAGAAATTTAAACGTTAATTTAAATCCGGGTTATTACAAAAGTGGATGGAGAATTACACAAGCCAAAGGGCATGACCAAAAACTCATAATGGCCCTCATGAGTTCTAAAGGCAGTCTTAGGAATGTTTGCCTCTTTCATATGGATTTGGTGGTAGCCCAAACAAAGATCAAGTTTAGTAAAGAACTGGGCACCACTCAATTCATCCAAGAGGTCATCAATGACAGGAATGGGAAATTTATCTTTAATGGTGAGTTTGTTGAGGGCGTGGAAGTTAGGACACATGTGACAAGAACCTTGTTTCTTAAGGACCATGACCATAGGAGAAGAGTAGGGACTCGTACTAGGGTGGATAACACCTGCATTGAGTAGTTCTTGAACCATTTTCTCAATTTCATTTTTTTGGGAAAAGGGGTGACGATAGGGACAAATATTGGGAGGAAGGATTCCTAGGACAAGGGGAATGGAATGATCATGAACACCACGGGGAGGAGGGAGTCCCTAGGGATTGGAAAATACCATTTGATGTTTAGAGAGGATGGATTGGAGGTCCTGCGACACAGAGGGTGTCTTAGTGGCTTGTATGGCATGGAGTTGGGCAATAATGCCAGAATGACCTTTTTTGAGCATATTTTCCATGCGATGGGAACTAATGATCTCCGGGGAACTGACAGTGATGCCTTGGAACTTATATTGTTGGCCCTCTTGGTCGAATTGCATGGTTAATTCCTTAAAATCCATGAGAATGCAACCCAAAGTCCTTAGCCATTCCACACCCAACACAATGTCACAACCACCCATGTCGATAGCAAACATATGAGATTTCAAATGGTAGTCACCAATTTGGAGAAGCACATTTTCACAATGCCCTCCACATTTCATGGACCTACCATTGGAAATTATGATTTGGAAATTATCGACTACACCGATATAGTAATTAGTTTCTTGGGAAATGTTTCTTGGGAAATGCGGTGATGAATAAAATTATGGGTGCTTCCACTATCAACAAGAATGATGACCTTCCTATGCTTGATGTAACCAATTGGCTTGTGGGTTTGGGGAGTGTTGACGATAGTAGGTGGGACCCCCTTGTAGATTGGAAGATCAGATCTGGTTCTTATTTGATGTTATGTTTTTGTTCGACACTGCTTACAGGTTTCTACATGATTGATGAAATCTTGGTTTTACTTGCGATATAATAACATATAGATAATGTGTATTATATGTGGTTTCTAATTGATCTAAGCTCTAAATTCCATATTGTATGAATGACTTATATCCATTGTTATCACTATTCTAATTGTGCCATGATTTGTTATATGTTGCACCTGCACAAAACACATGATAGTCATGACCAAAGATAAAATAAATATGGAACAAATCCAAGAGAAAGAAGCTATCCTATACTATGCTATGCTACATTATATGCAAATGAAATTAAAAGGATCGTTGTTAGTCCTAGCTAACAAAGTTAGTGGCTATATGATTTATTGAGTTATATGAAAACACATTTGATATGTGTTATGGTATGGTTGGCAATGGTTAAATGTGATATGGGGTGGCACATTTGGAAAGTGGTGGATGTTAATTTCGATGCATAGAATGGATTAATGGAGGGTTGGCTAGTGTGTACTAAGTAATTGAATGAGTAGAGTATGGAAGCGACATGCATTTACTGCATGTCACTCCATACCTCCTCCACTGGCCTTCACCCTAGCTTGGTAATTGGCATTTGATTTTGCTGTGGTTAAGCTCCGATTTTCAGGCAAGGAGAGAACTGCTCGACTAAGCTCACGTTTTTAAGGATTTTTGGTTACAGGTATGTGCTTTGTTTATTCCATCCATGAACTCTCTTTGTTTATGAAATAAATGTTGGCTCGGTGATGTATCAGTCTGTGTTTTTCTTAAGGCTGGTAACTGTGTAAATTCTGGTATTTCTCTGGATCGGTTGTTTGTGTGGTTTTTATTGCAAATGGAAAATGATGGTTGAAGTCACAGTTCATTGATTATTCTGAGTGGTGGAAGCCACATAGGCTCTCTGTTGTCTTTATGGGTTTTTGTTGAAGGGTTCATTCAGTCCAGACTTACTGGCTCTCTCCACACAGTTCTTGACACCATACCCAGTCGTATTTGTTGTTATGGGGTTGTTGGGTTTATTTTTGAACTACCTTGTGTCACTGCATATCGTTTCACCTGATTGAGGTCTCGTTTATGTTATTGATGTCTGCACAATGGGTTATGATGGATATTATGCCAAGAGGCTTGCTCTAGGGTTGGTTGCTTTTTTATGGCTCTGTTTTCATTAGCATTATTCGATTTCCTTTTGGGGAAGAACCATGAGGGTTATGCCCTGCATGTTCTCGGTGTTATCTCTGACCAGTAAGAAGCTTCATCCCCTTTGTTCATAATCTTCCTCCCTGGTGTGAACTGGCACCCTATCTTGCAAGTTATTGGTTATGTGGCATGTGTGTTCACGGTGTTGTCTAAAAGGATTCTCCTCTACTGTTGGTGTGGTCGACTCTAGTCTCCCTGTGTTGGTTCCACCAAGCGAACCCTTGGTTACTCAGAACACACCCTTGATTATTCAAGC
>SNQJ01S0164803.1:0-11462 GCA_010110895.2 Picea sitchensis | reverse complement strand
TAGGATATCCCTTTGGGTCTTGTTTCTTCAATGAGAGTGGAAAAAATCCACATCATTCATGTGCATTAAGGAGGACTTCAATGGCACAAGTAATCAATGTCTTTTCATAATGGGTTATAACAACCTTTTAGTTGTCACATCTTGGTGGCTTTCTTAGAGTCCATTAAAAATTGACGATGATCATTGATTATCATAGTGGGAAGAAGGAATTCCCATCGAATAATTAAAATAGAAGTGATTTCAACAATACTAAAAATACACCACTTTTTTTTCCATTTCACTTTATTGATAATAAATGAGGACAATGCGCTTATCTATACATCCCCAATATAAGGATTGGGGTTCCATCTTAATTCTAACTCCATGAATAAATTGAATAGATATAACTCAAAATAAAATACTATTTTTGAGGAGTTGAATTAGAGTAAATAATACCAAAGTCATGAATTTGATTAATTTCACAAGGTTGTATTGTAGCTAGTCGATGAAGTATGAATTTTGTCCAATGCTCATGGAGAAAAATAACATAAATCCTAGATGGTGATCACCAAGAAATATCATGTAATTCTAAGCCTCAAGCTTTGTGGAATTCCTTCAATCTAAGTTCCTCATACCAGTTACTGGCTTTTAATTTCTCTTTCCACTTCCTCTCTACTAACCCACAGGGTTTTCATATTCTACATTTCATGTCAGGGGGTCTCCTTGAGAAGTACACCAAGATTGTATAATCCCCCCTTTCCTTTCCACCTTTGAAGATTAGTTTTAAGAGAAATAAATTCATAAGTATTTTGGAGGGTGTCTTCCAGGTTGTTATTTACAATTTGTTGTGTTTCAATAGTGTTTATAGTAGAGTCTCTTTCTGTAGCCACATAAATTGTATGTTCAACATAGGCCTCTTGTCTCTCAATAGCCTCCAAAAGAGTATGAAGAATTGGTTGCACTATAGAAACCCTATTATTTGATTTGATCTTGACTAACTTTCTTTGGATTTTTCTATTTTGTGCTTTCAATATCTTATTATCTTGAACCAAGTCAACTTAAGTGGGAATACACATCTAGGATCATTTAACACTTTTTGGGATAGTAGAATACTTACCTCTTCGCCATTTTCAAGTGTTGGAAAACTCCACCACATTTTTATCCTTTGTGTCTCTCTTGTTCAAGGCTTCTATATCATACCCTTATAAGTCATTCTTCTCATAGTCGTATGGTGGAGAGGTTCAATTTTCCTTATTTGTCTACTATGAGTGACTAAAGTGTCAACCTCCTAGATCCCTTCTTAAGACATTTCCTCATTATTGTAGGGTTTTTATAGGAATTCATTCCAGGTGCGTTCCTCCTGAATAAATGATGTTTCAATCAATAACTTTATAAGGCCATTGTGTGATAGACTCCAATTAGGGTTTTTCCCTCTTCGCACATCCCTTTCCATTTTAGTCAATATTTTCCATAAAAAACATGACATTTTTATGAGATGTTGATTACTTAGGTGTGAAAGAAATATGAAATGGTAATGAAAAAGAAAGGAATAATTACCCTCATAGGTTATGTATCTTAGAACATATTCAGAAACTTCTCTCCACAATAAGACAAGGGATGTCCACAATACTCTTTTGCTTGAATCATTTATGATTTCTCCTACTCTAATGAATTGTTGTCGAGAGTTAGTGACCATGTCCTTGCATTTAAACCATTTCTCCTCTTCCATGGAAATCCTAGTTACACAAGCAATGTTGGCTTCACATACCATCACATGTAGTCCCCGAAGAGTAGCACTGAAACCATTGAAGGATTATGAAAACTCCATTGTGACCTACGTATCAAAACCTTGGAGATTCTCAAAATAGAAAATCCACCCAACATCCTCAGAAAATATCATGGCCTATTTATTGGATTTCAAAATCCCTATGTCGATGGATTCATGGAAAACCATGCTACCCCACATTCCAGTAGAATTCAATTGGGAAGCAAACTCTACAATTATAGATATAAAATATTTATATTAAGTAGCAATGATTTACAATTGATACGTGCTTCTCTTATTTATATGAAAGATCTAGCACACTTATCACACAATAGAAACCCTAAAAACATAAAATAATGCCTTTATCTCTTTCAAACCCTAGAGATAAGACACCATAACACAAAACATCCATGATACATGAGTGGATAGGTATTTAAGACCACAAATGATGCCTCCAAGGTGAATTGAAGTAGCTCAAACATCAAATCGTCCCTCAAAATATTTTTCTACATCTCACACATGTGGCACATGTGACCTCGTGAAGGGGATGACTCACTCCAAAGTGGTGAATATGGGCTCACAAGTGAAACATTGCCATGAAAGGGTGCAATGTTTCATCTCCAAGAGGTGTCTCGTGTCTCCAAAGGGTGCAGTGTCTCATCAAAAGGTTCCATATCATCAATAAGAATCCCAAACATCACATCAAGATGCCCCGTCATCATAAATGTGCAATGTCCCATCATAGAATGGAAAAATACCATCATCAAAGGGTACCATCATCAATGGAAATGTGTGACATTATCTCTCCATGTTCAATGTCCTCAAGGAAAGGTCCAACATCATCAAGAGAAGGTGGAATGATCTCAATTAAGTGGTGGAGATGACCTCTATAAAAGTGTACTAGTAGCCCCTCAATATCCTCCAAAGGATCCAAATTTCAACCAATCATATGGTCATGTGCAATCCATCATCCGAGGAGGGGCTCATGTGGTCCAATGCATCATGAAGACCATAGACAAGGCACACAATCCAAAAATAACATATAAAGTGAGTCATGTCAATGAAAAATGCATTAGATAGATCTCATAAAGTATCCTCTTCAAAATTCATATTATCTTACAAGGTTATAGAATTTTCCAAGTTTAGGTATATGAGGATCATTATTACCCCTTATTAGATGTGTTAGTACCCAAGATAAGAAGCATGCACCAAGGAACCCATCAATGAGTATGTGCAATGGTATGTGGTATGGATTGGGGTTTACTTCATTGGTGGATTTTCATTGACATGCAAGGCCATGTATGATAATCATCCTCATCATCTCCTTTTAGAGGGAACACTTAGGAAATGAGGTATCCTTTCCTTGACATCATGCCTTCCCAAACCCCTATTTTCCTTTTTATTTATTTCTTCAACCTTTTTTAGTTTTTGACTTTGATTTTCTCAATTCTTTTGTTAGGTATGCATTCATTGCATGGAACTTGGGCTGATGGCCTCTTAATGAGGGGGTAGATCTCATGCTTCACTTATTTTTTGTTTTTGATACTTTTTTTTTCTTGTTTGTTTCTTTGCCTCATATTTTGAATTAGGTATTTTTATCCTTGTATATCATTTTTATAAAGTTGCATCAACCTCATGCATTTAAGCCCCTTCTTTTCATGGGATTATGAAGAACATACCTTTTTGGGATACATGTAACAACAAACCCAAAAGAAAGGACAAAAAATAAAGCATACATGGAATATGTTAGTCATGGTAATGGATATGGACACGTAACCCCCATTAAGGCCCATAGTAGTACAACTTTTCCCAAGAATGACAACACTGGACTAGAAGACGATGATGACCACCAAGATGAAACAAGGAAAAATTTATAAATTCAAAGCATCAAGATTCATTATTCAATTCAATCCATGATCACCATTTTCATGCCCCAAACATTGATATTATCACTCGATATGAAGTGTCAAAACAATATACCTCAATGCATAATGCACCATGTCATATGAGTGAGTTGAGTTGAGCATGTAATGGGAGGCATTTGTGGGAAACTATCTCTAGATACTTTGGAATGGCATCATCAGAACTACCATCTGGAATGTGGATCATGGAGAAAAAATCTCCTCTAATTACCCCTAGAAGTGAGGGGGTAGCAATTGCAAATTAAATAATTATTATTGATTTGATTAATTAATATTTGTTCATAATTATTAATTTTATACTATTCAAATAGTGATGACATTGATGATTAGTATGGTTTTATTTTATTTCACTAACATTTGGTCAATGTCACACCATAAGAGAAAACAAATATGTATCCATAAATGCATTTATGAAATTTCACCATACTAACATTCAATCAATTTAACACCATGGAAGAAAAAGACCATGTATATATAAATTGCAATGATGAAAATTTAAATTAAATCATAAAATAAGCATATATTTTTTTCCACATGTAAACAAGTGGTACACTATGACCCTAAGGAAATGTCAAGGAAATTTCAACTTTGTACACAACATAGCATGGAAAAATATCTCTCTATATATAAGGAAATGAAAGGAATTTGACATCAGAAATTGATTGACCTGTTGTTAATTCCCTCCTCATCTTTTAAACCCTCATCATCCTCTCTCTGTAAAAACATAATAAGAGATCATGAGCTCAATAAAATAAAATAAAAATTGTGAACCTTTAAAGATGTAATAAAAAACATATGGGTTAAAAAGTTGTCAATACCCTCTAATTCCTCCAAATCACTCTCATCATCATCAATTTGGAAGAATATAATAATATTCATAAATTGATTAATAAATAATTTCATCTATATATAAGTTAAAAAAATACACACATGAGTAACAATTAATCACAAGTGTAATGGGTTAAGAAACTTCCACCATTCTTTTATAATCATTCCTCAGTGCATACTATTTTTCTTCTTTAGTGGGCCCAAAACTATCATCTATGCAATAAGAGAAATCATATTTAATAATGACATATATTTTGCTAGTATATTAGCATAATACATCAGATTATATTCTTAAACTTATAAATCACCCTCTAACTCGAGTATCTCTCAACTTGATCGAAATACTGCTTAATTTTATTTTTTTTATGTGTATTCATCCCTTTCTATAAGATAAAATAAGATTAGTTACGTTTATCAATGTCCTACAAATAACCAAAAAAGTAGGTCAATGCTATTAAAATATTACATCAAAGAAAGATAGTAAGTTAAAAATATATCAAAGCAAATAACTACAAGCATATATTATTTATTACCTTTGTGGATTTTTGTTATAGTGTTTGAGGGTCCACTCCTTGTTCCTCCTCATTGGTGATCCTCTTAGCTTCTATCCAATCCTTAAGAACATTTTAAATATAGTTTTATCAACAAATTATGGTTTATTTTTTGTTTATCTACATCATAGGAAAGATTGCTAGTGTACTTACTAAATTTGTCTAAAATGATAGAAAATGGAGTCAACTATAAAACTCAATGATGATACATAATGAACTATAAAAGGTAAACGACTAGAAATATGTTCGACTAAAAAGAAGACTAATTTGAATGTATTTCACCTAACATGTTGTCTCCTCCCCATAATAGTCTTGAAGATTATATAAATAACCCATTTATCACTATATAACACATTTGGGAACCTTCTATGTAGATGTTTTAATGTTTTTTTCTTACTATAATTACTTATTGCAACCCAATATTTGTGGTGGTATTTTGACCACTCCCTAGTGACAATGTCTAAATGTTCTTGATGTAAAATTTTACCACTTCCAAATTTTAAAACCTCTGCTTTCTATCAACATATATATCATCATACTCAAAAGCCTCTTTTCCATCTCTTGTTGATACAAATTTCCATCTATGTTTATTGTCATGTTTTCACTTTGTACTCAAACAATATTGTGCATGTCATAGAATGAATAAGTACCATGGAAAATCTAGTATAACTGGATTCAATTACATTCAAATTTCACTAAAAATGCAGCGTAAATCATACCATTGCTAGCATGCTCAAAGAAATTGTGATTGAGACTCTTGGAAGTCAATCCTTGCTACAATAAATGCAAGTAATCCTCATCTATGTATGGTCTCTCTTCTTTTTTATACTCTTTGGAAATGGTCCAATTTTTTCACCAATCTTTTCTGCGACATAAAATAGAATATAGTAAGTAACACTTATTATTATAAATGCTACACTTAATAAATAACTACATGTTTTTCAATATTATGATCAGGTTTTGCCATAGGCTTCTACTCTATGAGTCAACTAGATGTCACGTGACATAGCTTAGGGTTTGAAAACTAAGGAGGATGGATGGCATGATGTAGTTGGTGGACTATTCCGTGGGCGCAATCTTGGAGGATATGATATTCATTTCAGCTCATGAGCGTGTAGACCTAGGATATGCATTGTACTTAGCTAATGAGGTTTTTAGTGTGCCACATAACCACATTAGAGGATGTCCTAGGTCTGGAGGTACTGACTGTTGAAATATTGTAACTACAAAGAGTATTCTATTTATTATTGATTTACTATTAATTAGATCAATCCCCTTTTGTGGATTGGTCATGTCGGGCATTGTATATGACCAAATCCCCTTTTGTGGATTGGTCAAACCCTAATTATATCATGCTAATTGAGAAGTCGACCCCCAGGCCTAATTAAAGTGGGTTTAGACACTAAGAGAAGAAGTTATCCCAACCCAGTGAAGAGACACATCTCCAACGCCTGCCAGCTAGTATAAAGAAAGGTGGCTAGCACCTCAATAACTCACTCACTCGTTCACTCAACAAGTGCACAAGTTTGAAGATAGTTGGAGTTGGGAGAAGAAGGAAGAGAGAGGCACATTGCTCAGTGTTGGTTATTATCTTGTGTTTGGTTTATTATGTTGGCATTGTATTGGCTATTTATATTAAGGAAGTTTTTACTGGGTTTTCTCCCCCATGAGGGTTTCCCAGGAAAAATGTTGTGTATCTTGTGATTGTGTTTCTCTCAATGATCCTACCTATGCTATTGTTATCTATTAAATTGAAAATAAACTTAACATCATCTTAAAAATTAACATGGTATCAAAGCTAAGATGAAGAGAGCACCTTTCATTGGATAAGAAAAAACATCACTGTTGTCATACAAGAAAATTAGGGCTTTTTGTTGGAGATGAATTTCAACCTAAAACTCATCAGGGAAGTGCACCCTAGCCTAGAGAACTCATTTCCAGCTTGAGCACAGTTTTCCAGTGGACAAAACTCCCGGAAAGTGAAACCCTAGTTTTCAATGGTACTAGAAAACCAGAAAACCAGGAAACCAGAATCAATACCAGAAGTACCAGTCCAAAATTCCTCAGGTCGAATTTGGAAGGGTGAAATTTGGATGTTCTGAAATCTGACTGCACTAGCCTACTCACCTCATCCAAGTGCACCTCCTGGTAAGTTCAGATTTAATTTCAGAGCACTTTCAATTTTTGGTCATTTTTCGAGCTCCAGGTCAAGATGTATGCAAGCACCAAGCTTGTTGACAAGTTAGAAGGCGTGGAAAAATTTCGTTCTTGGAATTATAGGATTGCACTAATTCTTGAAGAAAATGATCTCTCAAGATTTATCAAAGAAAATGTACCAGAACCTACAGACGTTGGAGCTAAAGAAAAGTACCAGAAGGATATGGTTAGGGCCAAAAGAATAATTGCAGACTCTATTAAATATCACTTGATCCCTCAAGTGACCTCCAAGAATACTCCAAAATAAATTTTTGATTCCCTAACCATAATGTATGAAGGAAGGAACATTAACTGAAAGATGAAATTAAGAAGCCAACTCAATAATACAAAGATGCAGAAAGGAGAAACCGTTCATGAATACTTCTCTAGGGTTTCTCAATTCAAGGAGAAACTAGAAGAAATTGGAGACAACTTGGATGAAAATGAACTCATCTTAACAACTCTTAATGGTCTCACAAGACCTTGGGATGCCTTCATCCAAACTATTTGTGCCAGAATGGAAAAACTACAATTTGACGGTCTTTGGGAAGAATGTGTCCAGGAAGAAGCAAGAGTAGCTAATAGAGAAGCAACACTTTCAAGATATGAAGATCAAGCCCTATATTCTCATACTAAATGAGGAAAGAACATGTCTTTATTCAAGAAGGATACCCACCTACATAAGGAATCTCACTCCCCAAAGAGATTTAACCATCCTCACAAAGAATCTCACCCTCCAAGGAAATTCTAGAAATTTTAGAAAGGTCAAAGAAGAGAAAAAGATTTCTCCTCTTATCGATGCTACCATTGTGATAAGATGGGACATATTGCAAAGAATTGTCCATCCAGAACGGAATAATACAAGAAGAGAAACAAAAGGCACCATTCCCATGCAGTTGAATATGAAGAGCCACCCATGAAGATGATCATAGAGAAGATTGAAGACTATGTCTTAATCTCTTCCCTCTCAGGTTCAGTGTCACCTGGAGAGGATACTTGGATCATAGATAGTGGTGCTTCAAAGAACATGAAAGGTTAGAGAGACATTCTCTCTATCCTTACCAAAAATGACTTTCCCTAGAAAGTTACACTTGGAGATGATTACCAGTACCCTATCAAAGGAGTGGAAGAGTCCAATTACAAACTTGATTCAGGGACCCCAATGAAGATGAAGGATGTATTGTATGTACCAAGTTTGATGAAGAATCTACTTTGTATCTCAACTTTAGATAAGAAAGGCTTCATGGTTGCATTCATATATGATGAAGTCCTTATGTGGCCTAAAGGAAAAACCATAGAAGATGCAATTGTTATTAGAACATAAGAAGGTGGCTTGTATAAGCTAAAAGGTCACTCAGAAGCAGACTTGACTCATTCCACTGAAAGTCCATGTGAACTTTAGCATAGAATACTAGCTCACATCAACTACAAGGCATTACCATATGTGAGCAAAGTAGTTACAGGTCTACCGAAATTCAAGGTTCACTAGTACATATTGGAAAAATTTCGACGTTCTATTTGCGACGTTATGGACAAAATTGGCCAAACTGTCGAAAAATAGAGGAAAATTTAAATTTTTTTCTCCATGTTGCCCGATAACGTCGCAAGTGCGACGTAATACAAAAACATGTCTCTATTGCGACGAAGGTAGGAAGACGTCGCTATTGTGACGCCATTGGATTTTCGTCTCTCTTGCGACGTTGGTAAAATAGTCGCCACAATTGCGACGTTATGGAAACTAGGTTTTCCCCTTCCCAACGGTCACCTCGTATTTCACCAAGTCAACTTTGAGTTGGTCAACTATCGCAAGAATTGCGACGTTATAAAATCTATAATTGTTTTTCATTTTACGGATGTTGCGACAAGTTTGCTATAATAACGAAACTTCAAAAAGGGTTTAAGCGGTTCTTCTTGGTGAACAAAAAACGTGTATTTTTTTTAGTATATGTCTGTGGGGAAGAATGTCAGAAAACATTAGAGATGGGAAAATAATTAAAGAGGGAGAAAAGGGTGATGATAAATTTTATTTCCCTTGCAAAAATTGTTGTACTAGATGTCCCGAAAGAGTTTTAATAGCAACAACTAAAAAACATTGTAGAAAATATGGGCACATGGACGTGGGATCAAATGAATGTCATCCCATGGTAATTAGCTATATATACATTCATTATATGTTTTAATATTTATTGTATTCTCAAACTTTTATATTGTTTTATACATGCACTAATTTTTCATGATTGTTTGTAATTATAAAGTTAGATTTGCCCCCTAACTTTATGCACAAAGCACCAAGTAGTAGCAGAAATGATGTTGTAGTACAATATGAAGAACTTGAAGGAGATAATGAAGATCAAGTTAATGATTCCATGGAAGTAGATGACAATAATAACATAGTTCAAGATGATGGGACAAATCAAATGATCCAAGACTTATTCGGTCATCTAGATGAGGATCATGGGGATAGTAGTGATGATATTTATGATGAACCTCTGATTGAAAAGGCAAATAAATGAATTTATAAAGGGTCAAGAGAAAATCTTCTCTCCACTACATTGCTGCTGGTGAACTTGAAAGTTACGAATCGTTTGTCGAACACATGCATGACATAGATCCTAAGGTATGTAATATGTTTCTTCACATCTACATAAAGGTTGACTTTTCCCCATTTTTTTAGTGTTAATTAATGTGTAAAATAAAAATGCAATATTTACAATTACTATTCTTTACATTAACTATTTATTTTTTATGTTTTAGATTGTTAGGTGAATTTTTGTTACCCTCGTCAAATTTTTACCTCGCACATATCGAGATTTACATGCCATTATGAAAGACATTCGAAGGGAGTATCAAAGAATAGATGCATGCCCTGATGATCATATTATATATTACAGAAAACATGCATCGAAAATAGAATGCCCAGTATGTGGTATCAGTAGATATCGAACCGATCAAGTAACAAAAATGGTCCCTCGAAAGGTTCTCCGACATATTCCCATAATTCCATGTTTGCAACGACTGTTCAGGTGTCAAAGCATAGCACAATTTATGGATTACCATGCACGAAAGAGAATTGAAGATGGAGTTCTTCGAATGCCTGCAAATGGTTATAAATTTAAGGAAATTGCTGCAAAATGGACAGAATTTACAGATGAACCTCGTAGTGTTAGGCTTTCATTGGCAACTGACGATGTTAACCCATTTGGAGAGCTTCGGCCTGTTTACTCAGTGTGGCCTATTTTTTTTATCAACAATGACATTCCTCCTTAGATGTCAATAAAGAGGGAGCACATAATGTTGACAATGATTATTCGAGGTATTTGTTTACATTAATTTTTCGAATTTAAATTTTTCATTTTTCTCTTTTTTTGTATAACAGCTTTTATTTATTTATTTACGTATATATACATACCATGGTAGTAATTTTGTGTAATTTCAAACAAGTAGGTAAGTACCAAGTTAAATATATGAATGTGTATATCGAGCTTCTTATCGACGATCTACTAAAGTTATGGGAAGGCATCACTATGTATGACATCTGTAAACCAATTGGGAATAAGAGATTTCAATGTTGTGGAATACTTTTATGGACAATTCATGATGCCCCGGGACTAACACATTTTTGTGGTATGTAATGTTCCATATTGCATGCTTGAATAGTATATAATTAATTGAATATATCATGCATGTTGTTTAAATAATCATTTTGTGTGTGTGTGTGTGTGTGTGTGTGTGTGTGTGTGTGTNTCAAACAAAGAGTAAATTTGCATGTCCAGTTTGTGGTCCTAAGATGAAATCTCATCGGTCAAAATTTTTAGGAAAGGAGGTGTTTGATGAGTATAGACACTTCTTCTCTAAGAACCATAAGTATCGTACTACTGAAAAATATCTTTTCAATGGGAAACAAGAGACTGGACTAAAACCAAAAAGAATGAAACCTCTCCTATGGAAGTTGGCATATGAAAAAAAAAATTATCGAGGTATGCATTTTGTTTATGTATTGTAAATGGAATCATGTTTTGAAATTTTATTTTAATTATTCATTTTATTTTACCGCATTTGATAAATAATGTTCTGATTTATTATGTTTCATCAATGTCGTCGAAGGTAGTAATAATGGGCTTCCACGAGGAATGAAATGTTATCCCACTCAATTAATGATGTTTCCTTACTATAAGGACCTAAAAATAGTTCATTTATTTGATACAATGCATATCGGGAAGA
>SNQJ01S0164802.1:0-21166 GCA_010110895.2 Picea sitchensis | reverse complement strand
GGAACCAATTATCAAGGCCATTATTTAAAAAAACTTGCAATTTTACCCCTACAAAAAATAAGGTTGCTACTAGGAGCACCTCTTTTTGAGGGGTCGATTTTAAGGGTTTGGTTACAATGGTATTGATTGTCAAGTACAAAGGTTTCAAAGAAGTTGTAGTTTTAACCTCAAAAATAAAAATGGTGTTGGTGTTAGAACCACTTTTCTATTCAGGCATTTATTTTAAGGTTTTTGTTGACGACATTACAAATTGTTAAGGTTATGGTTGCAAAAGGTGGCAATTTCAACACCCCTCCCCCCCCCAAAAAAATGTGCTACTAGTAGCACCACTTTTAGAAGTAGGGGTTGATTTTGGTGTTTTTCACCCAAAAATACGGGTTTTTAGAGTTAGAGTTCTCGTTTTGAGGTCATAGTTCTCATCAAGTTGATAATAATGTTCTAACTCAGGGAGTTCATTTCTATTTGTTTTGACAGATATTGTATTGGAAATTCCATACATGGTTTGGATGATTCAACTAGCTAAATTCAAATAAATTTTGAAATGAAATTATTGACCCGACCTAAACGAATGAGCTAGCCAAACTTGAATCAATTTTGTTTTGGATGAATAGAAATCACTTCAAAGATATTTGTTTCTCCACCTATGACTGGTAGTTTTCTAGATTCATTAACGCTAAATGTATTTTAAAGTAGTGTCATGGTCAATAGCTCTCTTGGAAATGAGAAATATGCTTACAAGTAATAGTGTACAAGTCCACCCACTTATTATTATCTTCTAACCTGATTGTAAGGACCCATGAGAAGCAACCCAACAAAGAAAAATAAAACTTGCACCCACCCATGCTTGTATCCTCTTTGGATTGAGCAATTTTGTTTTGTGTTATCACTACAACAACCAACATTGGAATTTTCAGTGATAGATCGAAGCTCAACCCTCATGAATGCACAAGTTGAAAGGAGAAGAGATTCACTACATCCCTCCTCATCATTACCTCTCCTAGAATGACCATGAAAGGCAAGCAAAGGCATTGATTTATAACCCTTCTTAGTGTAAACCCCTTCCAAATCCACCCCTATCAAAAACACAACACTGGAGCTATTACCCTGCAAAGAACCCCCATCCCTCTAACTACACAAGAGATTACTTCCCCTTTCTATACCCAGGCCGACCTCCACATGGAAACTTGACCAATTACCCTTTGAAACACACACACACACACACACACACACACACACACACACACACAGATATTTGTTGTCAAAAATTATGACAAACAAAGCAATATCATTACAATGAGTGGATTAGGCCATTATTGGATGGTGTTGATACACTAAGGAAACTCAAATCAGTGAAAGAGGCCATTTGGCTACCCACAATTGTTGTTATTAGTGATTAGTGTTCAAGTAAATCAAGTGTGCAATGCCATAGCTAAAGACATTCATTCTCCCTACCAAGATGGATGGGGAAGTTTGGTTGTTGAACCTAAGCCTTTGTGGGTGATAAGGTGCCAAGGCCCTTCACACCAACTCATAATTGCACTAACATTAGGATAAACAACTAGAAACATACCCATGATTAGTTTATTGATTTGAAGGCTTTCCACATTGTTTCCATGCAATGCAAAATGTGACAGCTGGAGCATTGTGGTCTAAAATGCATGGACTCTAAAAAATGTTTTCCATAGATGGGTAGTGAGAAAAACTAAGTTGATTTTGGCAGTAATGAACTCGTGTTTCAAATAATATAATTTTTTTATAATAGATCTTTGTATTTTTGGATTTATAATAAATGTTATCTACAACCAACACCTTCAGATAATACATGTGAGCATACAATAACAAGAAAAACAGTTGATACACATGTAATTGGGATAACATATGATTCATTCTCTCTGGTATTATGATTTGAACTATATATTAATCCTATAGAATTTAAACTAAGTATTTCTAATGCTTATTTATGATTAGAAACATGAATGTGATCACTTCCACTGTTTGGAAATTTACTTCTCATGAATTATATTCATAACCTACAAACAATAAATCCACCCAGGGTGAATACTTCCATTATTTTCTGATGCGTTTGGAATTGGATTTCCATATTGGCTATAGTCTTATATGATCAATAAGAAAAATTCATGAAGGGAATTAGAAAATTGGCTTAACAAGAAGATCCCAAATGTTGATTATTTAAATGTTGGAGAAACATATAAACTTTTGCAAACAATCCACATTATTATTCCAAAAGTGCTTAGTTATAGAGGAGATTCTCCTTCTAATAAGAAAAGTGCAAGAAAAAGGATAAGGATTCCATCACCATTCAACAATTTCAATCAAGAGGTTGGAATAGGTCATTTGAAATTCTATTGTGATGGTTTTCCATTATTCTAGCATTTGTTGAAGTCATCTTGATGCTTTTGTAGCATGTTTAAAATGAAGTTGGGCTTTGTATCCATTGCAATATGACCTCATCTTCTTATGTAGAAACCATTCATCACCGTAACAAGTGCCATTGTGTACATGATTTATACCCACGCCATTAAACATATACCATTGTTTCAATGTGAATTTGAAAGTGCCTGCAATCCTTTGAACACAATTTTGTAGTGAGATTTTTTTGTTAGAGTTGAATTTGTTCCTCAAAGTGGGAATATTCCTCTTACAAACCTTGGGAGTCCTATTTAGGAACATAAGTTTTTGACTTAAGCATTTGTCGAAATAATAATGTAAATATTGTATGAGGGTTATTTCTTCATAAAACTATTAGCTATGCATTATTTTTAGTTTCACTTAATGACCCGAAGGAATTTTTTTTAGCTTTGGTTAGGAAATAGAATCTAGATGCATATTCAAAATTTGTTGTTGATGGGTAAATGAAACCAAATTAGAGAGAAAAATAATGATCTTTACAATTTTGACATTGTATTCTTGACCATTCGTGATTAATGTTTTCAAGATCACACTTTTTGAAATATGATGTGCTTTGCTTGTAGGTGGCATTCAATTCCTGCAATGAAAAGTCCATCTCAAAAAATTTAAAGAAAATATGAATGAAACTAGACACCTAATTCTTGAGGTGTTCATAGCACCTCCTACTGCTGGTGTACTAAGTTATTCAGATACCCACACAAATGGTTTTTAATTTTATTTTTGTTGTCATGTGTTGTAATGCAACTAAAATTTATAAAGGGGTTGTTAGAAACTTGTACATCTTTATTTTGAGTTATTAGATAGATTTTTATTGTACTGAAAATAATATTTATTTGTCAAACTAAGAAATGGGTCTATTGAAACAGAGTTGCCAAGTTTTGGGGGAATATGAACCCTGGATGAGAATACCTACCCATACTCGTCCTTGTCTCTGATGCCAAATCTAAGACTTGCCCTATTTAAAATCTTAGTAGTAAAAAAAATTCAAACAATGAGAAAATTCCAAGTTAGAGAGAGAAACTGTTAAAGACTTAAAACCCCATGGAAACCTACCAATGAATAAATCAAATAAAAGAATGAGCTATGGAAAACAAATATGAAATTTGGAGAAGTTTACACAGGAACACATTAGAGTCAACATTTTTAGTCTTGGAAACCTTTTGAAAAAATGTGAGCAATCACAACCTTTAAATTTTTTTGATAGCCGACTTCTTATAGTTATTTATGAATATGCCTTCTCAACTTTGTCTAGGTTTTTCATAAAGAAAAATTCTCTAATATCTAAGCTACTAGAAGCATCCATAATTTTCTCTTATAATACTTGGATTTTTTCCTAGTATGTTCAAGCTATTTGTCATTCTACATAGTAGATTCAATTGTTCAAGACAACACTAACTCGGGTATTGGGTGAAGGTAAGAAATTTTGTGCCTGCACACAATCATAGGAATTTAAGAAACTAGAATTTGTTGATAATAATAAAATTTGAAAATTAAAACTATGGCCTAAATAGAAATGAAAGTGAAACAAGCAAGCTTACTTCATTTTGTTGTGAGACTATAAATATAGTGTGGAGTTCTCTTGTTTAGCATTAGTGTTGTAAACGAAATTAATATAATATTCTCTATTCATTGTGAAGAAATATCATAAGTTGGATTCAAGTGGTAATGTTATATCATGGTAGCAAGTTGTGAAGGGAAAAGAGTTGTGCATATTGGTGGTAAGAGAGTTTTGTTGGATATTTTCAAATTTGGGTAGTCATTCTCCATAAGAAAGTATAAGAAGACCCATATACACCATTATAGAAGCCCTAGAAAGAAGTTGAATACCCAGGAAGAGAAGTCAGACCCACAAGAAAATAATAACGTAATTGAAGACCCATAAATAAGAAGTCAGCCCAGATTGACGCCCAGATGAATATAAATACAGAACTAGCTCATTTCATTTGGAAATTCAAACAACTACTTCTACAGACAACATAAGGCATTTGCAACTACATTTTTGGTAATTTTGTTATTTCTGGTTTTTCTGGTATCATGGAGGGTGCGCTACACTTGGAGAAGCTCTTGCTTGGTTATTCTGGGTCATCTTAATGAGGCACTAGGTCTTCGAGACGCCAACCTTGGGGAGGATCTTCTCTATATGGTATTTTTTCTATTGATGGTGATGTACTGGTAATATATTGGATTTAATTCTTCTATGGAAAGGTTGTTGGGTTTTATCCCAAGGTTGGGTTTCCCAGGATAAACTCTTGTGTTCTTATGTTGTGTTGTTGTGTCATCTGTGCATGGTTAATATTTCTAGTTGTTGTAGTTGATATTTTCAGTGTATAATTATTCTATGATAACTGTGATATAAAAGTAAATCTTGTTTGTAATTGTTATACAACAAGTTGTATGTTGGGAAAAGCCCAAACCAACCACAAAAATCATGTGCTACAACTTGGGAATCCTACACCCAATGTCACCTCGATGTAGGTCTCGTACTTGGGGGGTGACTAAGGTCACTCCTAGGAGGCAATCTCGGAGACCCTAGAGGGAATGAGAAGGATGAGGAGGTGTAAGGAGTCCCCCGGAAGGTCAAGTGATGGAAAAATAGATTGGCTAAGAATTGTAAGTAAAGAGAGGTAAATGGATACCGAGTAAAGAGATAGTTGTCGGTGCACCTATACCTGCCTGAGACACAATAAAAGACACTTTTCCAACCAAGAATAGTAATGGATCATAAATTTAATCTTGATTTCCCTAAAATAAAGAATCATACACATTAGTAAATCAACAATAGATTACATCCAAATCAACAAGTAAAATGTCTATATTAGTTAGCAATGTCAACAATAAAACTAGTAACCAATGTGGACCGAAAATAACACTTCAAGATTGAATAAAGATGGTTGTCATAAAAGTAAATTTATGCAGCAGTATATCAGCCTTATGGCTGTAGAATTCAATGAAGTACAACAAAAAATATTACCATCAAAAAGTGACAAAATCTATCCCAATAGATGCACCTAGGTTAGTAGGTTAAATTAGCAAAGTTAGAGGGTTAATCTAGGGTTAGTTTGTGAGATATTAGTGGTTAGGGTTAGAGTTCAAAGAATCCATAATTGATGTAGGTTAGTTTTAATACAGAAATAAGAATTTGTGTGAGAAAGAGGACACCCTAAGGGAGGAATAATCCCCAAGGCATCAATATCATTATTCAAAAGAGACAACTTCAAAACTTGAAATTTGTACATTTACCAAGGCAACAATTTATTTATCCCATGCAATATGTAAATGAATAGTTCCTTTAATAAAGGGTTAATGGATTCAAGAGAATATGAAGAAGCTATATAGGCTACTTCCTTGGGGGTGTAAACACTTTTACTCACCAAGGTAAGCTTCTCGTAGCTAGGGTTTTAACTAGGAGGGTGTATGCAATTATACTCCTCTTAGTAAACCCTTATGAAGCAATATTCCCTTAGAAATAAAATGGTGGAAACACAAGTAGGGGTGTATGCCCTTATACCCCCTACTTGGCTCAAGAAAATAAAACCTTTAACTTGTAGAAATGATAATATAATGAAATAAATGGCACCTTCAAGGATTAAAAGGAAATAAAAGCTAGACTAACCACCAAAAAAACAATGAAGAAAGCCTTCCAAGGCTAGCACACCATCTCCATCAACCATAACCAATACATAGCCATAAACAAAAGAACAAGAGAGACAACTATTTGAAGAGAGTGAAAATTTCAGTCCAAGAGCCTCTCATAATGGAGAGTTATGTTATGAAAATGAGATCTTATGATATATATTTATACAAAATGTAGCTAACATAGTTTGTCCACATAATGTTAGGGAAAACAATAGATTAGGGGGCAACAACCCTAATATTTCCCCTTTACAAAGATAATATTTACAAATTTTGTTTAATTTCACTTTTGCACAAAGAAAACCCTAAAACAAAGGTGGCATCATCCCTTGAAGGAGGACGTTTTGGAAAATTGAGAAAGTCATTGGAGATGATATGAAAATTAGGGCTTCCAAAAGCCATTTGGAATCATATGGAGCCTCCCCACCAAAAAATTCCATGCGTCATGCTCTGATTCATCATCAACCACCATATACCCCTCAAATGTGATGTCAAGCCCCTAGGGAGTGGAATTTCCCCCCTTCTGGGAAACTCGTTTGGCATGCAAAGGGTGGTATATGTCTATCCAGTTGTCTCCTAGGTCTCTGAATACATCTCTTTGTCGTCTTGAATGTGGTCCTATTTCGTCCATCATGTGGGCTGCTTTCCCTCATGGAATCCCAAGCTAGGATTGTTCTTCCAAAACTTGCCACAAAATTGTACTTGTAATAAAAGTGGATACACTCTCCAAGGATATCAAGTAAAAGAATCATGATAAGTGAATCAAGTCAATAAAAGAGCCATTAAAGCATGTATACTAGAACTACATCATACAAACATGTGCTTAAGAAACTAGACGTTTTTCCAATTTTGGTTGTGGGTGGGTTGGCATGGTACTTTTTTTCAATGGATCAAACCCCCTAAATCTAGGAAAAACCCAATCTGAGTCATGTGAATGAAATGAAATGGATGGGGGAAGTACTCAATGGGAAAGGGGTTCATGATATGCAAGGGTCCATAGTATCTCATTTATGGGTTCCTTTGTGGAGGGTGTGTCGCACCTTCGTCCATAATGCATTTTTTCCAAGCCCATAAATTTCATTTTGTCTTTATTTATTTGTAATTTATTTCAATATAGCATAGGGAAAGTTGGAGGCCACTTCCCTGGCATAGTGACCAGATATTGACAGTTTCACCCATAATTACTTTCACGGAAATGGGAAGGTTAGTTCACGATGAGACCCCATTTACATCATCCATGCAATTGAGAGCCATTACCCTAGTGTGATGGCCATAAATGGTAATATCATATCGTTAGATACCCATGGACATGATATGTTGTCTCGTGATGAGATCCCCTATCCTCAACAAATTCTTTAATCATTTTTATTTATTCTTTTCATGGGGTCCTTATTTTCTTGTGGAGAAGCTTTTCATTAATTTCTCGGGATCCCCTGGGAAAATCATCTGGAAGGTTCTTTCATTAGGATTTTATATTTTTCCAGCTAACTCCCCTCTAGTCCTTCAACCCCTTCTTCTCTTGAAATGAGAAATGGTCCCTTATAGGGTTAGTCTACCCCAAAATCCCAAGAGATGATGCCATGAGAGGAAATAATGATGGAAAATGGTAAGTATGGTCGGGAGTGGCATGATAAATCATCAAATGAAGCTCCAAGAAACACCCCATCCTAAGGGTGACCATCTACTTGAGTTCCCCAAGATAACCACCAACATTTAAACAAGGTAAAAGGCATAGTTTCCAAAGCAGATGTCTGATAATAAAAATAACCTCTGACATACAAGATAGAATGCCTCAAATAGTAAAATGATACCCACCATCAAACCTGACTTGTACGGCATGGAGCAAGACCCAAGTGACCTGCGGTGACAAAATGGTGTGGATGATGACCAAGTGTTGGATAATTGTGGTGGCGATGCAAGTCTCTAGTTGTGAAAAAGAATATTTCTAGTCATGTGGTCTCTCGGAACTCCATATCTACAACCTGAGGGTCTTGAGACATAATCTCCTTAGTTATCCACAAAATCAAGATAACATACGGCTCCTACTTAGGGACATGTGCTCGTCGTAGAGTGCATGAGAACTACAACATCTCCTGGTAGACATGTTCCTACAAGGAAACATCAAACTGTCAAGTGCAGGATGGCCTAATCATCCTTTTTCTCATATGGTCATAATCAAAACCAACTAAGCTAGAAAAAGAATTTTTTGACAAAATTTCTAACTAAGTATACATATATGATGATGAAATCATTAATGAAAGTAGAGAAAAATGAAAATGCAATGTAAGTAAACTAATATGAGCAAACAAAATGAAAGATACAATAAGGAAAGATTACTTACCTACTTACCTGGGTTCCTGGGACCCTACAGATCAAGTCTTGAAGGTATCAGGTGAAATTGTACAACCAGTGCAACCACCTAATCATCATACAAAGACATTTCGCCCTATGCTTAATCATGTGAAACAACAAATATAAGTTGATAACATAATAATCATGAGACTGAATAAACATATAATCAATCATGAAATAAAACTCATGATGATGAGTGGGACAGAGGTAATACTATTGAAAAGAGAAACCAAAATCTCGATCATCCCGAAACTCCCAATTGCAAGCATATTCAGAAGACTGATCTATCCACCTCTAGAGTGGACTAGAATATGTAGATGATGGCTCATATTCATCCTGATCAGCACAATCATTGATCCCTGAAGATTGATAAGATGTGAGATAACTCAAGAATACCCCATAATTCACCCAAGGGGGAGAAATGAGGTACACGACGGGATTAGGTCTAGAAGAAGAAAAATATTGCCTCTTTGTCTGTGAATCCTCGTGAGAATCTCCAAGATGAAATTTTTTTCTCTTCGTAGAGTGAAACTCTGATTGCCTCAGGATGGCTATGTCTTAGTACTCTTCCAAAATCAAGGGTGAAAATGTCTTAAAATCGTCATAGAAAAAATATGTATCCCCAAAAGGATATGCATCACCCTCAAGATGTTGTGAAAAGTCATTTTGAAATAGATCGAGCAAATATATGATCATTTCACCATCACCATCCCAAAAATATAAGTCATTTATGCATGGATACCAATACTTTGTTTGGGGGATTCCCTCAACATCGTAAGTGGGATCTTCGTCAAAGGTGAAAAGGCTCATGTCCCATCCACATTTTCCAATCTGTATGAAAGTGTCAATATGTTGATCAATTGTATCTGAGGGCTCTTCTAGTGCTCCTTCACTTCCAAGATCACGAAACAAGTTGTCATCAAGATCCTTGAAAGGGTCATAATTCATATTGTTCTCTTATTGATGAGTAGGAGGAATAGTGTCTTGGATGTCTTCATCGGAGTCATTAAGTGAAATTACTTTATATTCATTAAATGCCTCCTCAGAATCTTCAACTTGATAAGCTTCATCAGGATCTTCTTGGAATATTTCTTCATAAGCATGTTCTTCAATAATCTCTTTTACTTGATTCATCATCTCTTTAGTGGATTCATTAGTAGTTTTTTCCCTTTCCATCAACAAAATTTCCTTCCATGAGGGATGTCAGGGTCTTGATTGATTCGAAGGTGCCATGGTCCTATTGACTATAAGATCAACTTAAAGGAGTTTCTGGGGGAGAGAAAGGATTATCAAAGGATGAAAGGGGAGAGCAGGGGAAAGGTAAGTAATGGAAAGGTGGTTTTGGGAAATGGTGGAGTCACCAGACAAAATTTGAATAAGGTTTGTCAAAGAAAAATGGGTAATTTCTTGGAGTGGAGTTGCTAAGCAAGCTCGGGGTGAAGGATTTGGGAAAGAGACTTGCCAAAAGTTTCGTTTTAGGCCACTAAGAGGATTCAAAATCCTCCCCGAAAACGAAGCCAAAATGTTATAGCAGAAGTTGTAGGTTGGTAAAATACCGACCTAACCACAATAAGCATGTGCTACAACTTGGGAATCCTACACCCAATGTCACCTCGATGTAGGTCCCGCACTTGGGGGGTGACTAAGGTCACTCCTGGGAGGTGATCCTAGAGACCCTAGGGTGAATGAGAAGGATGAAAGGAGGTTTAAGGAGAAGTCCCCCAGAAGGTCAAGTGATGGAAGAATAGATTCATTGAAAATGGTAAGTAAAGAGAGGCAAATGGATACCGAGTAAAGAGATAGTTGTCGATGCACCTATACCTGCCCGAGACACAAGAAAATACACTTTTCCAACCAAGTATAGTAATGGATTAGAAATTTAATCTTGTTTTCCCTAAAATAAAGAATCATACAAGTTAGTAAATCAGAAATATATTACATCCAAATCATCATGTAAAAGGTCTATATTAGTTATCAATGTCAGCAATAAAAATAGTAACCAATGTGATCTGAAAATAACACTTCAAGACTGAATAAAGACGGTTGTTGATCCAGGAGCATCGCTAGCACAATCAAGCGAGCCAACGTGTAGTGGAAGACAACTGGATAAGCCAGCACAAAGTTTTGAAATGCTTTGGGAACTGTTGCGCGATCTTAAATGACTCATTTAAGAGAAGGCGCACTTGTGCATTGTAATGGACCTTGAGCCTTTAAGCTCTCGTCCTTAAGTAGATAGTCGACATTTAATTTAGTTAATGCTGGTAGATAGGAATTTAATTGTAGATTTGATAGCTTAGAGTTCAAGAGGGAAAACGGATATACACACCCTCATTGTATCATTGTATCATGATCAATTCTAAAAGAAGAGCAGAAGAGCAGGCATAGAGCTGTATGAAGAACACCCATGTACAGGTGTTTGAATTAATAGAAGAACATTGATTCAAATTCATGGTTTGTGTTGATTCTCTGTGTGTTGATGTTGATATGCTCTTGAATGTTTGCTTCCAGTTATACATTTACTTTTACATGCTGCATATATGATTTCATGGTTGAACTGAAGTCTGAGAGGGTGAGTGAATGAGTTTCAATTGTTTCACTAATTGAGCCAGAGAATTCCTGCAAGGAGTGTAGTCGGAGTGTCCGCAAGGAGTGCGTTGATAGAAGGGTTCAGTTGGAGTTAGATTTTGTTCTCATTCATTCAGGAGGTGCAGACAGGCACAGTGCCGTGCAAGGAGTGTGCAGGCCAAGCTAAGTCTCAGAGTTGCGATTCTGAGCAGAGTGTTGGAAGACTACTGCTGTAGGAGTGCGCAGAGTCAAAAGACTTTGACACGGAAGTGTCGTTGAAGGTTTGTCACAAGGAGTGTGTGCAATAAGTTCGTAGGAAGACTTGAGAAGTCGAGAACAAGCTCAGGAGGAATAGGCCTTCGAATTTACCGAAGGATCAGTGCAGGGAAGTTGCTATTGAAAGCTTGCAGGGAAGCATTGCAGGTTGGCGAGTGAGTGAACGAGTCTCGTGGAGAGACACTTCCTCATTTCATAGATTCACCAAGGGAAGAACGGACAGTCGAAATCCTCGAAGGAGATTTCGTGAAATCCCGAGGGGCGTTGGATCTTGCGGAGGTGCAAGGAGGTTACAGTGAGAACGTCCGAGGGTTTGAAAGCTTAGGAGGAGCGTAACCGATTGATCCAGGTCACATGAGCCATCAAACTTACACGTGGTATCGTGTATCGGGGATTCTCAAGTCGAAGTCCCGATTTGTTACAACAAAACTTGCGATATCGCGATTCGCGATATCCTGAAAGGCTCAGAACCGTCGATTAGCAGGGACACATGTCAGGAGATCCAAGGAGTCGGAGATCGAAGAATCGGAGTTTTCGAAGGTAAGAAACTCTCACGCATTGGAGTCGCGATCAATGATTTCCCGACGGAAGGATCGTGTGGGCCATAGTCAGGATTAGTGGAGTACAGGTGGCACAGTATCGAGGATCGGGAAAAGTCAAGTCTCGAATCCTTTGGCATCAGAATTCACAATCCCGTGAATTCTGAAATCCTGACAGAGGTGACGGGAGGTGGAAAAGTCAACCCACACGTGTGCATTGGAGTATCGGCACATCGGGGTTCAGAGGTTGGAAATTCTATTAGTTGACGTCGCGAGTAGCGATTTCCCGATAGGGAGAACTCCGATAGTAGGGGAGAAAGTCAATATTGACTTGCATCAGGTTTCGGGGAATCGTGAAGCAAAAAACACGTGACCATAGGATTCGCAAAATCGTGAGATCCGATTTCCTGATCATCAAGGGAGATCAATCAGAGAGTTGTTGTGGGTAAGGAAGGTTCTCGATAGGGAATCTGAGGAACCTTTGAGTTCTTCGGGCCAAGGGAAGAGAAGATCCTGTGTGAGCAGCGTACCTGAGGGTGCGGTTGCGTCAAGAGTGGTATCAGAGCGGGAAAGACTCTTTTCTTTATGTAGCAGAGAAGAGGATTCACCATGCTTCCCAGGAGAGAAAGACATTTGCCTGATCCAGAAGACAGGGAGGTGCGGAGAAGAGGTAGGCCGACAGGAAATCCAGAAATGGAAAGGCAGATGAGAGATCTCCGAGCAAGACTCGAGGAGATAGAGACAATGCAAAGACACACAGCTAGTGCAAGGGATCTTAGTGATTCCAAGAGTGAGATAGAAGCTGAATGTGAAGAGGAAGTTGCAGCCGAAGATGTAGCGAATGAGCGATTAATTAAGGCTATCACCTGGATGAGTTCAGAAACAAAGATGGACATTCCAGCTTATGAAGGGAATCTGGATGTAGAGGAGCTTCTAGAATGGATTAGAGCTCTTGACACCTACTTCGATTATGAGGATATCGAAGAGGATAAGAAGGTCAGACATGCTGTCATGTGCTTGAAGGGACATGCATCCTTATGGTGGGACGAGTTACAAGCAGATAGATGCTGCAAAGGCAAGCAAAAGATTAAAAGCTGGGATCGAATGATTGCAAAGATGAAGGCAAAGTTCATCCCAAGGGATTATCAAATCAGACTGTTCAGGAGGATGCAGAACCTGAGACAGAAACTGATGACAGTGAAGGAATACACTGAGTAATTCTATCGACTGAACATCAGAGAAGGTCATCGGGAGAGCGATGATGAGAAGGTTGCCAGATATCTGAATGGTCTGAGATACGACATTCGGGATGAATTAAGCATGGTTACCATCCGAACTATGGAGGATGCCTATCATATGGATTTAAAAGTAGAGGAGAAGATGAGCCGTAAGCAAGGTCAGCGAGGGCGAGGCAGAAGTCAACCCAGAGGCAAAGCAGTTGCCCAGGACAAATTCCAGAAGCCCAGGGAGGAATGGAAGAGGCCTCCGGGTAAAGTTTAAAGAGGTGGAACCTCACAGAGAGGACCATACATTGAACAGAGAGGGCAACATACAGAGCAGAGTGGAGGATATGTTGACAATAATACTTTTCCTCGTACTAGAGGCAGAGGAAGAGGAAGAGGTGGAGTCATCACATGCTTCACATGTGGGAAGAATGGGCACAGGTCATGTGAGTGTTCAGATAAAAAGAAGGACATTGGGGAAGTTCACATCACTGAAGCACATAAGCGGGATGTTGAGGCCAAGGATACAGAAGGAAGGAGGTCACTGATGATGCGTAAAGTTCTCTTAACACACGGGAAGGAGGTGGAGGACTCAGCTCAGAGGACCAAACTTTTTAGAACGGCTTGCAACACCAAGGACTGGGTATGCAAGGTTATTGTTGACAGTGGTAGCACGGATAATCTTGTTTCAACCGAGATGGTAGAGAAGTTGGAGCTGGAGACAATTGATCACCCGAGTCCATACAAAGTTTCATGGCTACAGAAGGGACATCAGGTAAGTGTCACTAAACAATGCTTGGTTGAATTCAAGATAGGGGAGTATAAAGATAAAGTACTCTGTGATGTCATTCCTATGGATGTATGTCATTTATTGCTGGGGAGACCATGGCAATATGACAGAAATGTGGTTCATGACGGAAATATGAACACATATACTCTGGAGAGAAATGGGAAAACATACAGGTTGCTTCTGATAAAGGATAAGGAGGTGAAGCCGGAGGTAAGAAACACAATACTTCTCATGAGTGGGAAAGAACTTCTTACAGAGATGGAGAAGAAATAAGATCCACAATTCTTTGTGGTTAGGAAGCCGAGAATTGTTCTGACTAGCACAAGAGTGGATGATTTTCCAAATGAGATTCAGGAACTGCTGGAAGAGTTCACTGACATCATAGTGGACGAATTACCTCATTCATTGCCACCGATGAGAAGTGTGAGTCATCATATAGACCTCATACCAGGAGCCAGTTTGTCGAATAAAGCCGCGTACAGATTGACGCCGCAAGAAAATGAAGAGGTTAAGAAGCAGGTCCAGGATTTATTGGACAAAGGATTAGTCAGAGAAAGCTTAAGCCCATGTGCCATTCCAACGGTACTCAGTCCAAAGAAGGACGGAGGTTGGAGAATGTGTACCGACTCAAGAGCGATCAACAAGATAACCATCAGGTACAGGTTTCCACTGCCGAGAATGGATGATTTGATGGATTGCCCAAGTGGGGCAAAATATTTTTCAAAGATATATTTGAAAAGTGGATATCACCAGATTCGCATGAGGGAAGGCAATGAGTGGAAGACAACCTTCAAATAACGAGGGACTGTATGAATGGCTAGTCATGCCGTTTGACTTGACGAATGAACCGAGTACATTTATGAGGTTGATGAATGAAGTCCTGAAGGAATTCATCGGGAAGTTCGTCATTGTGTATCTGGACGATATACTGATTTACAGTAAATCAGAGGCTGAACATCTGAAGCATTTGGCCATTGTGATGAAAAAGCTACATCAGGAGAAACTGTTGATCAACATGAGAAAATATTCATTCATGAAGACAGAGCTCATTTACTTAGGTTTTGTTATTTCAGTAAATGAATTGAGGATGGATCCAGATAAGGTGGAAGTGATCAAGAATTGGCCATCACCGAGAAATATTTTCGAGGTGAGAAGTTTCCATGGTTTAGCTAGTTTCTACCGAAAATTCATTAGGAATTTCAGTGGAATTAGCACAGTGATGATGGACACAGTGAAGAAGCGACATAAATATTTTTACTGGACAACAGAGGCTGAGAAGAGCTTCAATATATTGAAGCGAAAGATCACGGAACAACCAATTTTGGTGTTGCCGGATTTCCTGAAGACATTTCAAGTGAAATGTGATGCAAGCGGGTATGCCATAGGAGCGGTCTTGAGTCAGGAGGACAAGCCGGTTGCATGTTTAAGTGAGAAGCTGGATGAAGTGAAACTGAAATACTCCACGTATAATAAAGAATTCTATGCTATCATACAGGCGTTGAAGAAGTGGAGGCATTACTTGATGCCGAAAGAATTTGTTTTGTATAGTGACAGTCATGCATTACAGTTTGTGACTCAACAGGAGAAGCTAAATTATAAACATGAAAAATGGGTAGAGTATATGCAAAATTTCACATTTGTAATTAAACACATTTTAGGTACTGCTAACAAAGTGGCTGATGCTTTGAGCAGGAAGTGTTTGTTGCTGCAGGAATTCCGAGTCAAAACACTGGGGTTTGAAAATCTCAGGGACATGTACACAGGAGATGCAGATTTTGTAGAAGCGTATGAAGCAGTTGAGAATCCAGTTCTCAGAGATAGAAGCCCTTGGATAGACTACATGATCCAGGAGGGATTGCTGTTAAGATGCAATCAATTATGCATTCCGAAATGCTCCATGAGGGAGAATCTATTGAAAGAGAAGCACAGTGGTGGATTAGTAGGACATTTTGGCCATGAAAAAACATTCACGAAGCTCAATGAGTCATACTTTTGGCCGGGAATGCGATCAGATGTCAAGAAATTTGTTGACAGATGTAGAATTTGCCAGCATTCAAAGGGGAGAAAGCAGAATGTAGGACTTTATCAGCCATTGCCCATAGAAGAGAGGCCATGGGAGGCGATTAGCATGGATTTTGTATTGCATTTGCCAAGGACGCAAAGAGGATTTGATTCCGGCTTTGTAATAGTGGACAGGTTTTCAAAGATGGCACATTTCATCCCATGCCAGAAAACCAATGATGCGACTCATATCTCAAATCTGTTTTTCAAGGAGGTCATTCGACTTCATGGGTTGCCGAAAAGTATAGTTTCAGACAGAGACACAAAATTCATAGGGAATTTTTGGAGGACCCTATGGAAAAGGCTAGGGACTAACTTGATGTTTAGTTCTGCCTATCATCCTCAGACAGATGGACAAATGGAAGTGGTCAATAGGAGTCTGGGAGACTTGCTGAGGAGCTTAGTGGTGGAGCACCATAGCAGTTGGGATAACATATTGCCACAGGCAGAGTTCGCATACAATGATTCAGTGAATCATGGCACAGGGAAGAGTCCATTTCAGGTTGTATATGGGATGCATCCGAAAGGGATTTCTGAACTGAGGGATTCAGAGCCGACTGCTACTAGCAACGCTAGTGCAGAGGAGTTCGCTGAAGCGATGAAGGAACTTCACGGCCAGGTGAAGGAGCGACTATTGAAGTCAAGTTAGGAGTACAAGAACAGAGCAGATCAACATCGGAGACAACTTCAGTTCGAAGTTGATGATCTAGTTCTGACACACTTAAGGAAAGAAAGGTTCCCAAGGGGAAGATACAACAAATTAAAGATGAAGAAAATCGGGCCATGTAAGGTCTTGAGAAAATTCAGAGAAAATAATTATGAGATTGAGTTGCCAGATGACATCGGGATATCTCTGATATTCAATATCGCAGATTTATACCCATACAGGGCTGGAGAAGCAGAGACTGGAGCCAAGGAACCAGTGATCCAATGGATGAAACAATTTCCAGTTGCAGAAAAGCCGCAAATGGAATGCATACTGGACAAGAGAGTGGGTAAGAAGACCAGAAGGAAAGAATACTATGAGTATCTGGTCAAGTGGAAGAACCACCCAATGGAAGATGCCAGCTGGGAGAATGAAGCAGTGATACACAAGCATGGACAGACTGTGCAGGAGCTCATGGATAGGATCCCATGAAAGTTTTCAAGCCGAGGAGTATGATGCAGGAGCATCGCCAACACCATCAAGCGAGCCAGCGTGTAGCGGAAGACAGCTGGATAAGCCAGCAAAAAGTTTTTAAATGCTTTGGGAACTGTTGCATGATCTTAAATGACTCATTTAAGAGAAGGGGCACTTGTGCATTGTAATGGACCTTGAGCCTTTAAGCTCTCATCCTTAGGTAGATAGTCGACATTTAATTTAGTTAATGCTGGTAGATAGGAATTTAATTGTAGATTTCATAGCTTAGAGTCCAAGAGGGAAACCGGATATAGACACCCTCATTGTATCATTGTATCATGATCAATTCTGAAAGAAGAGAAGAAGAGCAGGCAAAGAGCTGTATGAAGAACACCCATGTACAGGTGTTTGAATTAATAAAAGAACTTTGATTCAAATTCATGGTTTGTGTTGATTCTCTGTGTGTTGATGTTGATATGCTCTTGAATGTTTGCTTCCAGTTATACATTTTCTTTTATATGCTGCATATATGATTTCATGGTTGAAATGAAGTCTGAGAGGGTGAGTGAATGAGTTTCAATTGTTTCGCTAATTGAGCCAAATACTTCCTGCAAGGAGTGCAGTCGGAGTGTCCGCAAGGAGTGTGTTGACAGAAGGGTTCAGTTGGAGTTAGCTTTTGTTCTCATTCATTCAGGAGGTGCAGACAGGCACATTTCCGTGCAAGGAGTGCGCAGGCCAAGCTAAGTCTCAGAGTTGTGATTCTGAGCAGAGTGTTGGAAGACTGCTGCTGCAGGAGTGCGCAGAGTCAAAAGACTTCAACACGGAAGTGTCATTGAAGGTTTGCTGCAAGGAGTGCGTGCAAGAAGTTCTTAGGAAGACTTGAGAAGTTGAGAACAAGCTCAAGAGGAATAGGCCTTCGAGTTTACCGAAGGATCAATGCAGGGAAGTTTCTATTGAAAGCTTGCAGGGAAGCGTCGCAGGTTGGCGAGTGAGTGAACGAGTCTCGTGGAGAGACACTTCCTCATTTCACAGATTCACCAAGGGAAGAACGGACGATCGAAATCCTCGAAGGAGATTTCGTGAAATCCCAAGGGGCGTTGTATCTTGTGGAGGTGCAAGGAGGTTACGGTGAGAATGTCTGAGGGTTTTAAAGCTCAGGAGGAGCGTAACCAATTGATCCATGTCACAGGAGCTGTCAGACTTACACGTGGTATCGTGTATCGGGGATTCGCAAGTCGAAGTCCTGAGTTGTTACAACAAAACTTGTGATATCGCGATCCGTAATATCTCGAAAGGCTCAGAACCATCCATCAACAGGGACACGTGTCAGAAGGTCCGAGGAGTCGGAGATAGGAGAATCAGAGTTTTCAAAGGTAAGAAACTCTCATGCATTGCAATCACGATCAACGATTTCCTGATGGAAGGATCGTGTGGGCCACAGTCAGGATTAGTGGAGTACAGGTGGCACAGTATCGGGGATCGAGAAAAGTCAAGTCCCGAATCCTTTGGCATCAGGATTCACGATCCCGTGAATTCCAAAATCCTGACAGAGGTGACGGGAGGTGGAAAATTCAACCCACACATGTGCATTGGATTATCGACACATCGGGGTTTGGAGGTTGGAAATTCTATTAGTTGATGTCGCGAGTAGCGATTTCCTGATAGGGAGAACTCCGATAGCAGGGGAGAAAGTCAATATTGACTCACATCGGGTTTGGGGGTATCGTGAAGCATGAAACATGCGACCATAGGATTCGTGAAATCGCGAGATCCGATTTCTCGATCATCAAGGGAGATCAATCGGACAGTTGCTGTGGGTAAGGAAGGTTCCCAATAGGGAATTTGAGGAACCTTTGAGTTCTTCGGGACAAGGGAAGAGAAGATCCTGTGTGATCAACGTACCTAAGGTTGCGGTTGTGTCAGTTGTCATAAAAGTAAATTTTTGTAGCAATATATCAGCCTTGTGTCTGTAGCATTCAATGAAGTACAACAAAAAATATGACCATCAAAAAGTGCCAAAAGCTATCCCAATAGATGCACCTAGGATAGTAGGTTAAAATAACCAAGTTAGAGGGTTAGTTTGTGAGATATTAGTGGTTAGGGTTAGAGTTTAAAGCAACCCTAATGGCTGTAGGTTAGTTTTAATAAAGAAATAATCATTTTTGGGAGAAATAGGATTCCCTATGGGAGGAAGAATCCCCAAGGCATCAAGATCATTATCCAAAAGAGACAACTTCAAAACTTGAAATTTGTACGTTTACCAAGGAAACAATTTATTTCTCCCATGCAATAAGTAAATGAATAGTTATTTTAAGTAAGGGTTCATGGAGTCAAGAGAATATGAAGAATCTGTAACATCCCGCTCTGGCGCACTGAGCAAACTTATTCTTTGAGGACACTTGCTCGCAAGTGATTCGGATTATTATGCTATTAAAACTTTTGATTTTCATTATGAGGCATTATGGGTTGATGACATGTTGTTTTACCTTAAAGATACCTCACAGTGATAAATCGTTTTAACAACAATAAATGATTGACTGCGTTGACCTCTTGATGGTGGAGATTTTTGAATGTCAGTTATAAGCCTTAAAGATGAATGTGTTTTCCTTTTGATTTCCATGGTTTTTCCATTTAGCAGTTGATTGTATTACCACTGGAATGACCACCTGTTGGAGACCATGAAATTGACATGAGAATGATGACTGTGGTTTCCATAATTACCATGATTTCGCTTTAAGGGATGACTGTGTTTTTTCTGCTTTTATTTTTACCCACGATTTTACTATTCAAATTATGTCTGAGATCGATGCTTAAATGTTCACAAATTGCTATTCAAATGTGACTGATACCACTGTTAAATGATCGTGTTTGTGAAAAAGTTATCTCCATAGCACTCGCTCACCAGAATTTGCCTAAATAAAAATCTGTTGGAAAAGCCAGGATTTATCCAGTTTTGAGGTTGCGTCGAACTAGGGGGTAGATGTTGGTTGTGGAGCTTGATTATCTTCCTGATTTAGAGGTCTTTTACTTTCAGCAGTGTTTATACCCCATGAAGTATTTACACCCCAGAAGTATGTACACTCTTCCCCGCAGGGGAGTGCAGAGGGGGGGTACCCCCTCTGTGGGGTCCGGGGGGGCTATCCCCCCGGCTGGGGGGCGGGGGGCAAGCAGGCCCCCAGCGGGGGTTTAGGGGCGAAGCCCCCGAAGAAAAAATTGCCTTGTAAAAGTATATTGTAATTTCATTTTAAATCTGGACCATTCATTATAAGGTCACAAATCTAACGGTAGAGATTATGTTAGGGTTTTTCTCCCTAGAAGGCAACCCTCTTTTATGAGGGAAATGTATTGTGTCTATGTATGGTGGTGAATATTGTATTCTGAGAGAGGAGACTGTGAGAGAAAGAAGAGGAAGTTACAATGGGTTTTTCTGTAGGTTGTATCCCTTCATTTTGCTGGATAATAATAAAGAAATGACCTGGCAATTTCTCTGGTGGACGTAGCCCACTCTGGGTGAACCATTTAAATCTGTGTCTCTCTTGTATTGTGTGTCTTCTGTGTTTTGTTTCTTCATTTGTTTTATTTTATTGCTCTGCGGTCCTGTTTTTCTAACAACTAGTATCCGAGCGTAAGGTAACTTGCAAGAAAAGAGGGTTCCTGGTTCAAGTGGGAGCAATGTTGGAAGATGGAAGGGCTAGATCCCATCTTTAAAGAGGTTGGATAAGGTTACCTTAGTAGATTTCTTATTTTTCAACCTCTAGGAAATTTACCAAGTGCTAACATAATTGGCGACTCCACTGGGAGAACTAAAACTGACAATCTCACGCCTTCTTTCCCCTAACGAAAGTTTGACTCTGAGAAGAAAGTAATGTTTAGAGGTTGATTAAATCTGTACATATTATTTTCAGACTCTCTCTTTGAACCTTTTGTTCCTCTATGACTGTCCCTGCAGCAATACAACCTAATATCGAGCCCGGACTATCGAATCAAACGCATATTGCATCAAACCTTTTTGACATAATCCTCCAAACTGCCAATAACCGGGAAGAACTCGAACGTTCGTGGGCAGCCATTGAACGAGACATAGCTACTCAGGAACAATTGGAAGCTAGACGACGTCAACGTAGAAATCTCCCCTAGTTTTCCTTCACCGTAAAATTAAAACAATATATATATATAT